>JAWPHD010006669.1:0-141106 GCA_037043455.1 Cyrtodaria siliqua | reverse complement strand
GTCCTCCTTGAATGCTACTTTGCCTGTCCGATCTTTTTATATTTCTTTTTACGTATATCTTTCAAATATTGGCATGGTTATTGATGAAATAGTCAAAATATATTAAACATTGTTCACAATTATAAATATCCTTAATAATCATTTGTAAAACAATTGTAATAGATGAAAACATTTCTTTTTGGGGGTCTAAAATGGTTATTTTTACTCAATATTTTGAAAATAAATAATGTTTTCAATGCTTTTATGTATTTTAAAGCCATAAACATTTACATATATTTCATACTTTATTGAGAAAAAAACATTCAAAAACAATACCTTTTGAGTAAAACAAAAATTGTACAGAAATAATGATTTATATTATTGTTCGGCGGCCAACTTGGTTGCCATCTTGAATTTGAGGCCTTTGCCAATGGATGCCAATGTGGCATCAAGCACTTCTGAAAAGTAGAGACCCTAACGAACATTTTGATATATAACATTCAATGTGGTCCCAAGTAGACCACTAACTCCTACTTTTAGGACACATATCTTATAACATTTGCAGCACAATTACAATCCTTTGTTAAAGATTAACGTAGACGTATTCATAGTGTCCACACATTGTCCGGTCAGTGAAAATTCCAAGCGGAAAGCATAGTGGAGAACCGTAATGGGTCAACCACTACCACTGAACATGATAGGGTCATAACCTCTTTTGATAAACTGTTTAATACAGATATAAAAATCGAACAGGAAAATCAGTATTCAAGAAGGACAGTCAACCACAAACACACACAGAAACAAAGAACACATTTAAAGATGAATGAAAGGCCAAATAAGACATAACAAACACAAAAAGGTTGACAATAAGGCTACCGCCTTGGAATGGTCATTGGCAAAAAAGGCCGCTAGGGTTTAAACCAGGTTCTAGGGTGCAAGTGTAAGTTTAAAAGCGATTATATCTTTATGATCACGAACAAGGACTTTGCGATGTAGTCACCATATAAATCCGGTTGTGATAGTTGTTGTCGAAGAATAGTTATTATTTTGTTTTACTTTCATATTTTAGAAGTGGATCAGGGTTGCGATTAGAACCTGTTTCAAAGGTTTTCGATGTTTATGGTAACGGTAGCCTTATAACGTAGCGTTTGAGTAATACAAAATATATACACTTATTAAAGATTTCAATCCGACTACAAGCTTTAGAAAAACGGAATAATTTGAAAAAGCATAAACCCCCAAAGAAGTTACTCGTGGAACACCCCGGTCTACGTTGGCAAAGTTAGCAACATCCAAATTGAAATCATCTCTCTCTTTCTTGTCAAGTAGGTTACTGATTATGTTTCTATTTTCAACTGAGATATGTAAAACGAGAAAAGAAGTGATACATATAGTATCAGAAATATAAGCTTGCTGACTTGAAGTTCTATAGGATAGATAGGATGAAATGTAGTAGTAAAGAACGGGTGTCAATGTTCTGTATGTCATCCAGATACATGTACCGCGAGGTGACATTAAAGACTTCAATTTCATCTGCCTGTCAGTGCGTATCTGGTGAAGGACTGAACATGACATTTTCTTCATAGCAATACAAAATAAATTATGCGACAAAATAGTGCACAGTTCGTACGAATAAGGATACCAACACTTTACTAGAAACGGTAGTTCCATATCTGAAGAAACTACTATCGAATAGTAAAATGAGTGCTTCACAAACTTCTTGGTATGTGCACCTAGTATAACGCTTTAATTCTGATACAGTAACGTAATGTAGTTTTATCCCGTCTGTTTTTGGAATGAAACAATAATAAACTAATTTTCAATTACGAAACGAACACGTATATCTTAGAGGAGCAAAGATGGTTTAGCAGTATACAAGTTTATACGTGTTTATATCTATGATTTCCATATTAGCTTTATCCAAGTAGAAATAGAGTTCGGGTCCGCTAGATCTTTAAGACGCCCTTTTTATACAAAGATCTTTAATTGATAGGGCGATCTGAGCATCACATTTATTAACATTAGTTACTGAATCCAATCTATACATCTGACCTAAAAAGCAAACTACGTTTATCTGTAGTATTAACATTTCCAGTGACGATATGACCTGCCGGAGCACAGCATTTAGATTTTTACACGCACATACATTTATTTGTTAACCATTACTTTGGCCCATCACAAGAGTTGTCTTAAGTGTCGATAAACGTTTACAAGCCTCTTATTTCATTGTTCCTGACGACTTGTTAGCGAACGCTTCCTTGATATTCCAGTATTTATAGGTAGTGTAGATGCAATTAAATGATCACCGGGAAGAAAAAAAGAGATACCACAAACATAAGAAGGTTTAACAGGTGTACCACCCTTGGAAGAGTAGGTAGCAGTGTTAGTTTCAATAAGATTATAGAGTGATACAAGCCTCGCTAATACCGTAGTGGCATCCCTATACATCCCAGTGCAAATAATAAAAAATATGTATCCTCGAAAAAACAAAGAAACATTAATAGACACATAAGTAAAACAGAAGATAATATTGAATAAATGAACATTACAGATCAAAAGCATTATACAAGTAAATATAAAGGTCGAACTGGAAATGTAGCAGGCAAGGACCACCGTCAACAAAAATCACGCATATACACAAACAACAAATACAAAGATGAACAAAAAGCAACAAGATCTGACATCACAAACATAATATTGACAACAAGACTAACGCCTTGGTACTGTCGGTCAGTGGTCAAACAGGTCGCATATATTTCAAACCAGTTGTAGTGTGCACCAAATATCAATCTTACCTTATGGTCATGCTATATCCTCCAACAAACAAATTATGAGTATACAAAGATGCTCATGTATGTAAGCATATAATAGAAAGCCCAAAAGCAAGTACTCAGTGAATCGGCAGAAGCCAGAGCACCAATCAAATTAACCATTAAGGGGATAAGACAACATTGGAAACAAACATCGAACATATCCGTCCTCTCCGACTTTAAGTAGACGTCATCATAGGGTCTATAATATATCCGATCCGATCATCGTGCAGTCAAAGAGTAAAGCATAGTTGCGAACTGTAAATGGCTCAACCACTAAAGATGCAGTGTGTTGAAAAGTGAAAGAGTCATACCTCTTTTGATAAACGTTTTAATAAGTTTAATAAAGATTGTATGAAAGTGTTCATGACTAAGTATCTTACGAAGATTGAAAATCAAGTCACCATAAAAGTCAGATTGTGAAATAACTTCTTGCAGAAAAGTTCGAAAAAACGCGCGATAAAAACAAACAACAATTACAAGGATACATAGAAACAACGTATTGGACACGGCAAACATAAAATGGCTGACAATATGGTTACCACCTTTTTTTTTTTTTTTTTTTTTTTTTGGTTACATGTACCACCTTGAACGGATCAGTGACAAAATGACCACTGGGGCTTTACGCAGAAGCTAGACTCAACCTCACTCTTACCCTATTGTCATCACAATAAACGGGACGGTGTAAATAAAAAAGCAATACCTCTAACAGACTATGCAGAACTTGGCAGAAGACAGAACAACAAGGAAATCAACCATTAAGAGCAAGACAAGAGCAATTTGTATCAAATAGTTAACATTACGATTCATTTCAGGATTCATATGTAGGTATAGACGTACCTATCTACGATCTATCGAGAAAAAAACTCATAAAATAATAATAAAAGTAAAATAAAACGTGAGCTATTGGACATAAGTTAGTCACATTAGAAATATCCTTTCCTCTATTTTTAAACACGAGGACAGACATTCAGCTTCAATTTTATATTAGATTACAGCCTAGATATACTTATCATCCTTAAAACTCTCCTACATAAGGACATAAGTTAGTCACATTAGAAATATCCTTTCCTCTAATTTTTAAATACGAGGACAGACATCCAGCTTCAATTACAGATTAGATTACAGCCTAGACATACTAATCATCCTTTAAACTCCCCTACCTCATTGTTGCAGTGCGAAGTTACTGTCAAGACATTACATTAAAATGATACATGACAATTTTGTTACATGACAATTTTGTCTGTTTTAAAACTTGCATTTGTTCAATAAATAATATTAATTATGTGAATAGTATAAAGCAAATAGTTTTCTTCTTTTTTTCATTTTACAAACTGTTGTTAAAATTGTCGAGTGTCCCTTTCAAGCAGTAGTACAGGTATTGACAATATTTGCTTTTCCCAAATCCACTCTGACGAATCTGAATAGGCTTTTAATTATAGTATTTTGGTACTATAAAAATTACGGTAGAATGCTATATTGATCTTTCATTTGGAAATACAAAAGTTAGACTTACTTTGATATAAACTAACTCTAACTCTAACACAGATTCATTAAATATATTAAAATCGATAAACCGCGATATAGAAGGCTAATCTATTGTCTAGAAAAGACGAGTGGGGACGAGTAAGACACGTTTAGATAAATGGCTTTTTTCTTATCTCTGTTTCCTTTTCTGGAGAGAAAACGCGAAATACCGTATGGTAAGGATTATTAAAGGCGTTACCATGTTATTGCGGTAGGATACATTGTGGTGAAGTAGTAAAAATGATCATAATGAAAATTGCAGTCGATTAAAGACCTAACCACGTTATTGCGTTAGCAGAAATTATGTTTATCTCATATGTATGAGACGTTTTTGGTTGACTGTTACCTGTAAATGCTACATGTTCCCTATTGGTAAGTCATTTAAAATTAAAAAATAAACAATGAATGGTTCCTGGTCAAATGAAATTGCCAACCGAATGCATGCTTTAGGCATAAGCGATGTCAAGCATAAATCTCATGACAGTAAGCCAACATAGACTGTGAACATAATATCAAAAAGAATAGTTATGAAAGTGTGTCCTAAATATATCCGAAAGTTCGGTACAATATTTTACTCAACGATTGTTTGTGTATTTTTACGTGAAATAAATTGGTCAATACCATTGTCCATTTATACATATAAAGCACACGAGCCATCAATTCTAAATAAATTAACCACGTTATCGCATCATCCTAATTTGGAAGTAAACCACATTCAAAACAAATCATATGCCATTTACCTTCAGTAAAGCATGCACTTGAACTGTCAATTGAAACACGTGGTATGGTGAAAACATATGGCTATCGAGGGCCAATGTCATAAAGAAGCACATGTACCCCAGTTAATGACATGTTTATTACATGTGTAACCAAAACGTTTATTTTGGATAGATTATTAGATCTAAATTACGCAAAAATAATTATAAATTTATAACTTTTAACTACTTGTGTATTTTTTTTTTTTAAATATGACTCTTTATTTACATCCATTTGTATTCATTGATTTTCATAAACGTACGACAGTCGTTAATATATCTCAATCATAGGATGTGCCATTTGAAATCGGTAATTCGGTACCTTGTTCCCAAGCCAACTATTCACCGCCTTAACTAAAATTACACTGAAACGTTTCTGAAATAATCTTTGTATCCACATCATTGACATTCGTTTTTGTACCGCTTATTTACTTTTTTGGTTGTTTCTTGTTTCCAATCGTCAGTGCTAAACATCTATCGATAAGTAACATCGCGTTAGCAATTTGCAGTGTAAAAACAGTTTTTAAATGAGAATGACGGAAACTGGGATTGGACGGAATTTGGTCCCTAACCAGTACATATTATAATAGGTTGTTTAAGACAGTTCGACCAAAAACCACGAATTGATAACGTACATGTATAATTTAATAGAGTAAATCTATCACACCATTGCCAAAAATATTTAGGTACGTAGTTTGGTCTTCTCTTTGTCTGTAAACGGGTCAGGATTTTCTCTCGAATTCCTGTGGTATTTTCATATGAAATTGATTGCTAAATTTGCTTTTTAATATACCACTTTCCCAATAACGCTATCTGAGGTATTTATAGATATCACGTTACGCATACATATCGAAAACGAGACTGAACGTGACGATTTCCTGTTCATTTGTTATGCAATGGCGGACGTTATAGATAAATACCTTTGTTTTTTCTCTTCACAATTTACAGTCACTAACCGTTAATCAACAGAAAAATATCTTACAAACTGTGTTTCTGGGAAGAAATCCTCTTTAGTTTCACGTTTGTACGCATACATATGCCGTATTAACGCTTGCAGTCGTGCAGTGAACGAAAGCCCGGAAGTAACAATGAAAGCAAAATAAACATCCCAGAAGAATGTAATTTCATTGATTTGATTGTTTTTGCCGAAGATGCTTTGTGGACACAAGATCTACGATCTCTACCAGCTGTTAATACCAATATCTCGTGGCACCCAATATATATGTTCATGTAGCGTTGGGGCTGATACCCACTAGCGCTTAAGAGTGTTGTGGTGTTTGTAACTTGACTATGTTTGGCTTTGTGTTACCATCACACTAGACACTTCAACAAATATGTCCGTGCAGTCTATTATTATTCTTGTTGTCGGATATTGCTGAAATTCTAATGGCTTGTTTTTTTCTGATGGACTTCTGTGACGGAAATGGAAATAATGCAGGAAGTTCATGGTGCAAAAAGTAATCCATGTTGTATATATTTTGGAGAAGTACGCCTGAGAAATGCCGAATCACTTCGAGATGTCTTTAACAAAACAATCCCACTTTAAGGTGGACTAGCACCATAAACAGTCCCTCCTTTGTGGAGAATGATCTCTTTTTTCCAGGCCTGTTTGTATTATTTGCTTGATATTTTGAAACATCATCTCCAAATTCACTGCGTCCTCGCCAGTAATTTAGCCTGTCCGTTTTGAATTCACTGTACTTATAAAATGAGGGCGAAACATATTGATAAAATAATAAAACAAAACAACACAGATTATGTAAACAAAAATCGAGTGTGGGGTGTGGGATGCGAGAAATATAGCTATATGTGTAAGAATTTACCAAACAACACAGAAATCTGTAACAAAAAAAGGTTTTCGAGTGTGGGGGTGGGGGGATGCGGAGGGTGGGGCAACATAGCTATATGTGTTTTAAGATTGATGTAAAAACATGTGTTTCTATTGGTGTGGTGTGGTTGAGGAGAGGGTGGGGAAGGCGGGGGGGGTTGGGGGGGGGGGGGTGAAGGCCGAGTGGGGAAGGCCAAAACAACACAGAAATATGTAAAAAAAACATGTTTCGAGTGTGGGGTGGGGGGAGGGGAGGCAGGGGATGGGTGGGTGGTGGGGGGAGTGGGGGGCAACATAGCTATATGTGTAAGAAATGGCCAAAACAACACAGAAATATGTAAAAAAAATGCGTTTCGAGTGTGGAGGTTGGGAAAGGCGGAGCGAGGGAGGGTGGGGTGGGTGGTGGTGGTGGTGGGGGGGGGGGGGGGGGTGTGTAACATAGCTGTTTGTGTAAAAAATGACTAAAACAACACAGACATGTGTAAACAAAAATATGTATTTTGAGTGGAGGGTGGAGGGAGAGTGGGGGCGGGGTGCAACATAGTTATATTTGTACGAAATGACCAAAACAACACAGAAATATGTAAACCAAAAATATGGTTGTAAACACAGCTTACATGCAAACCTTGATGTGCCAACAGTCGTGCCTAAAGAAGTATTGTAATGTTAACCCCGTCCTTGCCTTCATTTTAAAGGCAGAATATGCTTATTAAATCATTAACACTGAAACAGATGACGAATTACTTGGAAGCGTTACAACCTTAGCGAATTACGCTAACAAATCAAACTGATAAAATTAAACTTTACACTGTCATAAAATGCTCACAGGTAGAGCGTATTGGTCGTACATAGCTCTTGTAAGCACCTGTTAGTTACAACCTAATTCACAGTTTAGTTGAACCAAATTCCCAATGGTCATGATATATTCAGGTAACACGGAAAACCGTGTACATATTTAAGTGGCCGCCTTAGGACGCCCGGAAGAGCCGTTTAATAAGTTTAGTTTTGTGCTAATGCATGTAAAAGTATAGGTCTATCTCATTAAACGGCCAAAATTGTGTAAGGGTCCTTTCGTTGTAGATTTTAATACTGCGAATTTAGCCACGTAAGTCACGGACTAAACGGGGAAAAATAATGGTTTGGGCGTAACGTTTGCTACTAAAAATCCATTGTCTTCTAGTTCTCTGGCCGGGATTGCTTGATAGTTGCTTAGTTTGGAGCAGGAGTTGGACGGCGAAATTCACAGGCAATATGTGGTCAGTATTTATTTTATTAACTTTTATCGTACATTTTGTATTCAGTGGGGCGTCGCGATCTTGTTTGGCGAGGTTACGACATCCGGTTAGCTTTGATGTTTCTCAAACATTAACTTTAGACTAGCATATTGATTTTTGAAGATACTTTATTAGATGTAATTATTGTAATTGATCATTAATTGTAAAACAATCTTAATTTGATAACCGGTGTATAATAGGCTGCATTTGTTAACAATGAGATGATCTGTGACTTGTTATAGATGTTTCGACGCGTATATACATAGCGTTGTATACATATGGGCATTAGTTGACATGCATGTGTGCAATGCATAACTCAGTGAGTGGTAATATACGAGTGATTTGATAACGTTGTATATTACATGTATTAGGGGGCAGTTGGTTAACAGCGACGTACAATGGCGTTATACATGGCGTTGTAGAATATGTATACATTGATACTCATCATTAGTACAAGCTTACATTATATTTATTAAATAATGATTTGTTTTGGGTAATGATAATTAAGCAAGATTGTTTTGTTTATTCAACCGACATCTAAAAACGTATGTATAATTACAGCCTAAGAGCCATCCAGGGTTTGGATATAAGCCTTCCGGGAGTCGAGCTAAGCTTCCACGCATAACGTTAAGAGCGGTGGAGACGGTCCCCGTACCTGCGCAACATGGCGAGGAACATCCTCCACAACCTCAGTGGAGGTTAACCATCAGTATATCGCGTCATCAACCCTTATAGAAGGCATTTTGTGACAATCACTCATTGGATTCGCGCATCATTATCTTCATGAGCTCTTGCGCATCACAGTTATCGCGCTAGATCATAGATCAACATTGTTGTAACTTTAACAACACATTATTGTCGTATATAATCAGTCGACACATTCAGTATTTGTAACAATACTAAGAACGTCTTAAACGTTCATGAGAACATTCTTTTTATATTTCATCTGTGTATTCGCTTGTTTATTTAGATAATTGTATATATATTAAACATATTTTAAAAGTTGCATTAAACTTATGTAAATGCATTCACCGTCCTTGATTCTTTCCTGAGATAGCCCCAACCACTAGGGTCATTTGCGACATACACGCTATACCGAATAAGTATTTTTCACTGTACTAATTATGGTATATCTCTTACACGCTGCGCCGTCGCTAAGCACAACACATGAAGTGTGCCGATCCATATGGTTTATTTATCGCACAGGTATTGTTTATATAAACACAAGACTGAAGAGTTAAAACGTCAACGTGCCGTTTTAACGAAGCGTACGTTTCTAATCAGTTGTTTCTATTAACGCCTGTGTACTTCAATTAATACAAATTTGACGGTAATATTAAACACTAATACTTGACACAAAATCCATAACGTCTCCGTTAAGGTTTAAAACAATATAAAGTATATTCTCACTTTAATGTTGTCGCAAACAGGTCCATTCAAAAGTGTACGGATCAACTAGCCTTGAAGTCCGAGAAATATTATAATGCATTTTCTTATCATCTAAAGAAATAAAGACATTTAGTTTTAAATACATCAGTTGAAAAGAAAGAATATGAAGCATTATAACTATTTATTACATTTCTATCTGTGAAAGATCGGGATTTTTCAATGAAAGAATATTCATAATCGCTTAATATTAATAACTAACCGTTACGCTGAGTCATGACGTCATTAATGTGTTGCTTACGTCGACTTCATCCGCCGATAATGTTCAACAAAACAATGCATTTCGAGTAAAATCATGCACAAAGTGATTTAAAATGTAATAAATAGATTATTTAACTGCTGGGTTTGATTATATGGACATCGTTCACTCGATGGTAGGCGTGTAAAAACTGTTTAGTTCGTTCACTAACTCGCATCCGCTCGTTCGTGAAAATAACCATACGCCTACCATCTCGTGAATTATTTACCTATACTCTACGTACGCAGCTAAATAATCTCTGTATTTTATTTTTTACTTACATCTGTTGCAGCTTCACATGGCACTGTAGTTGAGTGAACTTCTGTCAGGTGTTTTAATGGTGATACCCATTAGATCGCTATCGACCATTTCAAAGCTCTAAGAAACGGGTTTAAAGATTATTTTTCAAAAAATATTTCCATTTCCGTGTTTATATTATAGTTCAACAGGAAGTTGAGGCATATGTAAATGCACCGAAAGCAGATAAACAAAAACAAAGCATCGCAAAATACCGGCACGTTAAGGAAATATATGTTTACCATTCAGAATGTTGAGGTCCATGAAGTTGCAGATTTAACTAATATCGTCTTATTCAAGGTACACACATTGGTCCTTACACAGGCTGTGATAAACCGTGCTTATCGGGTTTTGTTTACTCTACGAGTCACGTGACTTTAGCAGTTCGCCAGAATCGGCCAATTGGGAAAAGGCTCTATTACAAATTATTGCATGACAGACCCAAAAGGAAATTAATGTTTGGCCGTTGATCCATCTTTTCCCGTAATGGCCAAGAAAACAGTTCTAAACGCATATTTATTTCTTCGGGCTGAATTACGTTGAGCCGTTCAACATTTCCGAGCCAGTCACACATTTTTTTAACGTCATATTGTGATTTAGACCGAGTCGTTCTTGTGTTTCACAATTTCATTATTTTATGTCCGTCCTCCTCTTTGTATCGTCTACTAACGATCCTCTGCGTGTACTAGGGTAATCGTGACAGGGTATTTGTATCGTCTACTAACGATCCTCTGCGTGTACTAGGGTAATCGGGACAGGGTATTTGTATCGTCTACTAACGATCCTCTGCGTGTACTAGGGTAATCGTGACAGGGTATTTGTATCGTCTACTAACGATCCTCTGCGTGTACTAGGGTAATCGGGACAGGGTATTTGTATCGTCTACTAACGATCCTCTGCGTGTACTAGGGTAATCGTGACAGGGTATTTGTATCGTCTACTAACGATCCTCTGCGTGTACTAGGGTAATCGTGACAGGGTATTTGTATCGTCTACTAACGATCCTCTGCGTGTACTAGGGTAATCGTGACAGGGTATTTGTATCGTCTACTAACGATCCTCTGCGTGTACTAGGGTAATCGTGACAGGGTATTTGTATCGTCTACTAACGATCCTCTGCGTGTACTAGGGTAATCGTGACAGGGTATTTGTATCGTCTACTAACGATCCTCTGCGTGTACTAGGGTAATCGTCTACTAACGATCCTCTGCGTGTACTAGGGTAATCGTCTACTAACGATCCTCTGCGTGTACTAGGGTAATCGTCTACTAACGATCCTCTGCGTGTACTAGGGTAATCGTGACAGGGTATTTGTATCGTCTACTAACGATCCTCTGCGTGTACTAGGGTAATCGTGACAGGGTATTTGTATCGTCTACTAACGATCCTCTGCGTGTACTAGGGTAATCGTGACAGGGTATTTGTATCGTCTACTAACGATCCTCTGCGTGTACTAGGGTAATCGTCTACTAACGATCCTCTGCGTGTACTAGGGTAATCGTCTACTAACGATCCTCTGCGTGTACTCGGGTAATCGTGACAGGGTAACGAGCAGTCTGGCTGCCATTGTCAACCGTCGCAGTTGTCGATGTATGCAACTGATTCGAAGTAGATTATTTTAAAAATATCTACAATTTAATGCTAAATGTATGTATCTAGATTGAATATAGACTTTTTGCCCGCCATATGGGTATTTGACTCGCCGTTTCACGCGCTTATCTAATATGACCGCAGAGACAACGCCTGTATTACACTGAAAAAAGACCGTTTTTGATACTATATAAAGTAAGACATGTACTAATACGAAATATGGATGATGTGATATATATGTCTTATTTATTTACAAATGATGAAGGGTAATTTGACTATTCTATTTACCAATTTATTTCACGTAAAAACGAAAGCAACTTTTGAGTAAAATTGTATCAATATTTCGGATATGAAGGGCGCACATTCTGTAATTTAGGTATTATTTTGCTCAAATAACTACTGTTAAATTACTGTCATTTACTATATGCTTGACATTGTTCATACCTAAACTATGCATTTGATAGAAAATAAATTTCACTTCACCATACACCATCCATTTTAAGTATTTATCTTAAATGACTGACCTTAGGTATTGAGATCATTTCTTATAGTTGTGTATGCGTCTCTGTTTCGCGTATAACTAAGAGCGACAATGTGCACAAATAACATACTTTTTCAACATTTTATATATGTTTTATTAGTGTTCATAGTTACACGCATAAATCCAGGTAACTGTGTAGCTAGTGTAGACATCTTTTAACTTAAATATTTGTTGAAGGTCAAGAAGAGATATATTGTGTTTTATTCGCTATAGTTTTCACACTCACTTTCTTAATTTGCCGCAAACGTAAGAATGGACTTACCCCGCACATCCAGTCAATATTGTTTTTTTTTACATCCTACAGGGATTGTATGACATTCATTGATCCAGTTTTCCCACTGACCGTTCCAAGGCGGTAGCCCTATTGTCAACTCTTTTGTGTTTGTGATGTCGTTTGCTTATATTATTACTTTTGCCTTCTTGTTTATCTGTTTGCGTATTGTGTCTGTGTTTTGTGGTTGACTGTCCTCCTTGAATGCTACTTTTCCTGTCCGATCTTTTTATATTTCTTTAACCTATAACATATCCAACTTGATGATATTTTTTAAACATGTGGAATCAATTTAAATAAATATGCGGTATGCAGCGTTTAACAGTTATGGTCAAGGTCAGGAATCTATTTCTTGCATTAATTCTCATTAGTTTCATAAATTTAACAAAACACATTTTCACAATTGCTAGTAATAAAAATGTGTCACGCGACGCAAAGCGACGGGACAAACGCGACGGTACAGGACGGTACACAACTGTGTTAAGCGTGGACGTTACGGGCAGCGTGATTCCTATATAGACACCACTACACATTGTACAAGCCGGGGTGTAATAATGCTTAGTCATCTTTGTCCATAAAGTCGGACAGTACATGTAGCGATTACAGCTATCAACATAATACACGTATTCAAAACTCACAACAGTTACAAGGAAATACAAAGTAAGCAACACAACAAACATAACAGTAATAGGGTGCACCAAACTGTACGTCTATCCTACTGTCATCTCCAATAACACGGGACAGTGTAAATACATTATTTCCGCCAACAAACTAGGCAGGATAAACATGCAATATAAGTTTAACACAAAAGGCAACATTATTATGCAGCATCGGTAGAAAACTGGAAATAGTTTGAATAACATGTTACAGTACCCATATGTAATATCCCATGTTTTAATTATTGAGTTTGTATTGTTTAAAACATGTTCCAATGGATTACGTACTTTGCCTGTAAGCCTCGCTGCCGACTCTTTGTCTGCTCGTTTTCATTTCATTCTTACGGTTTTATTGTGTTGTTATTACACAGTTGCTCTTGAGGGCTCATTTTTAAAATATACGATATTTCCTTTGACACATTTGTTTTTCATAATATGGATATCTACAATGGCCCATTTTCTTAAATGTAGAGTAAATATCAGAATATGGTTCTCAAAGTGTTCAAAATGTATGCAAGCTACGTATATTTTTGTAAAGATGTGTTTTATTTGACAGAAAATTACAAATTCCGGGTAATAACCTGAAACACAGGCAATTACCAATAATTATAGAATACAAAGTATGCATAAAGCTTTGTCTTTCAAATGATGTACAAGTAACTTTTTTATACCAATTACGTGGTCCCGCCTAATTCCATTAAACTATGGGAAAGCTTACATTAGCAGGATTTTATAACGGATATTTTGACAATACATTTTTGTACAGAAACAAAAACGCGATAACCTGTTTAACATTACCTTTTTTTTGTTTTAATTTTACAATATGCAAACTTTAAGCCGAAACTAAGATTTAATTTTATACCCCAGCCAACCCTGTTTTCGCTTCTTGGAGAAGGGGTTGAAAGGGATATGAATGTTAATACTCGGACCACGTAATGCAAAATATGCAGACGCTGTACTAGAAGTAAGGCTGCCTATAAACAGATACTGGAAATACATGTACATGAACTTCGTGTTTTCGTCGTAAAATGTCGCCCCGATTACAAATCAGTAGTGTCATTACTTACTGGTTCTTTGGGATAATCAAGTGCAATCGTTGTGGCTTTAAAGTAGAATATCGCTAAAGCCGTGGCTAGGAGGCGTGGGAGGTGTTGCACTTTACATTACCACTTATGAACAGACTAACAAAAACAAGTCTGCTATTTTTATATCTTGTTTGTGTTTGTTGCTTCCAAGGGATCCTATTTTCAATATGTATTTACTGTCTGTATGTAAACTTATATAGTGTTATTGGTTTTGCATTTTGGTACAGACCAATGTATAAATGTAAAGCTGACATATACATCTATTTTCAAACATTTAACGGAGGTAAGACTGGGAAGAAATATAAAAAGACAATATGTACCTTTTTTTCAATGACAAGTACTAGTGTTGCATAATACATTGACACGTATTACACAATACTTTATTATCTAAACGTCCAGGCCAATCATAGAACACTAAGATCCCTAACTTTGCCTGGCATACAAGGATGGATCAATTAACTGCTGCACAAATCTGACCCTAACTGATTTTAAGTGTTATTAAATTACCTTCATACCAAAAACAATCGAAATCACTCCTTAAATAAATAACACTGGATTACCTTTCTGGTGTCTGTAAGGAATTGTTACATAGTTGTCTAAAAAGGTTAAATGTAAAAATATGTTTAGAGTTAACTGCAAGCTTTAGGCATCATTGTATGAATACAGATACATTATCATTATCACATATTATCACATATTTTATGTAAGAACGAATGAGGTTCTAGTTTTAAGATGGTTATGACAGATTTTTGCTATTCTAGTTATTGATTACTATTAGTTCTTGAGCTGGCTGTAAACCCCCTCCCCCCCCCCCCCCCACGAGGACCTTTGTAGGGTATGATTTCCTGAAAGAACATACATTAAGCTTCAAAATGAGACATGTGTGCCATCTGAGCGTTGGGTCTTTAGTGAGATTTGGGGGAAAACGTTGCATATTTAGACGAAAATCGCCGAAATCGGGAATTATTTTTTAGAAAAAAAAGGAATATAGTACAACCAATTTGAATTGATGGAATCTTTCTCGGAACGCATCTCTACATGTCCCACCATATAATTTATGGATCCAATACTTAAATATTGAGATTTGGGGTAAAAATTAAAAAAAAAGAATAATAATATCGCTGATTTCTGTAATACATTGGGGGTATTTAACTAACAATTAGAAATATATATAATACAATAGAAAAAAGAAATATTGTAAACTTTTTGTGCAGGGAAAGGTCCAGTTATTAAACAGAAAAATGTTCCAAACAGTTTGGTGTTTGGAAATGCCTTAATTTTGGGGCGGATAATGTGTATTTTTCTCAGAAATCGCCGGAATATGGAACTATTTTTTAAAATTAGTTGAACATAAACTTATCAAATTGATGCAATAGAATGTTGCACAGCATATATATTCAAGTTTTTACTGGAAAATATTGGCATTTTAGGGCAAAATGTTGGAAAAAATTACAAAAATCATTGATTTCTGTAATCCATTGGGGGTATTGGGTTAACATTTAGAAAAAAATATTTTATACAATAGAATAAAGACATATTGTAACATTTTGGATAGACAAAGGTCAAATAATTAAGTAGAAAAAAGTTCTGAACCATATGATGCTTAAATTTTTGCCTTAATTTTCAGGCGAAAAATTTGTATTTCCGTCAAAAATCGACGGAATCTGGAATTATCTTTTGAAAATAGTTTGAATATAAACTTATCAAATTGAAACAACAAAATGTTGCACACTATACGTATCCAAGTCATTTATTGTATCAGATATAACATATATGCTCAAGTATTTATATTTTAGGGCAAAATTTTGAAAAAATTACTAAAATCGCTGATTTCGGTAATGCATTGAGGTATTGCAAAAAAAATAAAAGTGCATAGAAAGAACGGAACAAATAATGCTATAACATGTCTGCAGTCCAATGTACAATAATATACCAGAAAACCCATACGAAGGTGGTAAATGCTGCTTTATTGTGTTGGAGGAAAATGAGTTTTTAATAAAATATACACGAAATCTGGATTTTTTTCTTCAAAAAGTAAAAAGTGCCGTCTTTCTTCTATGGAACATTCCTGCTCTCACTTGCTCTCACCTGCTCTTGCTGATACCTTATTTGTTAAACAATGACATGACATGACAGAACCTCCAGAACAAATACAACACACCATGTACTAGTTCTTGAGCTGGCTGTAGACCCCCCTCCGCTAAGGGGGATTTTGTAAAGTATGATTTTCTGAAAGAATATACAATACGTTTCAAAATGAGGCAAGTGTGCCATCAGTTCTGAGCGTTGGACTTTAGCGAATAACGTGCAAGTAAACTATGTTACCTTACATTACAATTCAAATTTCAATGTACATTAAAACATTGAATATAAATTAAATCAAAACCATGTAAAAAACATGATACATGTACTTGTATTAATATAAGTTGAGAAGCTCTTCAAACATAATGAAACTATTCTGTAATTTACGTTACACCACATTCATTACCAAAAAAACGTATTTTTAGTGCAAATAGGTTGCTGTAAAAACTGGTGTTCGTCTGTAAGTAATGGTTTCTATATATCAAAATGTTAATTAGAATGTGTATAATATGCATATGTATACTAGCCGAAATTTAGGTGTTACACAATAAAATCAAACATGGCGTGCAAGATGGTCCCTTTGTGTCACAAAATCTGTAGGTCGGACCAGCAGCCGTCAGCCGAGGGTCACTCAACGCTATTTCTCTATAACTATACTGTATATAGCTCTAGGTGCCATGCTCGAGGCCAAAACTCAGGTAGCCCTCCCCCTGATACGGTCTAGCGACCGAGTGCCACGCGTACGGGGTCCTTTACCGAGGCTGGCCACCATTCCCGTTGAGACACAACACCTATGGGTCGGCCCAGCGGCCGTCGGCTGTGGGTGGCTATTTCTCTCTATATAACTATACTGTATATAGCTCTAGATGCCATGTTCGAGACCCGAACTCAGGAAGCCTTCCCCCTGATCGACCTAGGGACTGAGTGTCACAAAACCTATGGACTGGCCCAGCGGACGTCAGCTGCGGGTCGCTTAAAGCTATTTACTATATAGCTCTAGGTGGCATGTTCGAGACCCGAACGCAAGTAGCCTTACCCCTGATACGACCTAGGGACCAAGTGCCATGCGTAGCGAGGACCGTTGCCGACGACTGGTCACTGGTCCCGTTGTGTCACAAAATATGTGGGTCGGCCAAGCGGCTATCGGCCGAAGGTCGTTCAACGCTATTTCCCTCTATATAACTCTATATAGCTCTAAGTGCCATGTTCGAGACTCGAATACGGGTAACCCTCACCCTGATAAGGCCTAGGGACCGAGTACCAGGCATAGCGGGGACCTTTGCCGACGCCTCGCTACCGGTCCCGTTGTGTCACAAAATAAGTGGATCGGTTCAGCGGCCATAAGCGTAGGGTCGCGCAACGCTATTTCCCTCTATACATATATAACTATAACGTATATAGCTCTAGGTGAGTTATGAGGTTCGAGACCCGAACTCGGGTAGCCTCCCCACTGATAAAGCCTAGCGATCGAATGCCACTCGTTGCCGGGACCATTGCCGACGGCTGCCCACTAGTCCCGTTGTGTCATCCAATCTGTAATTCGCCTAGTGGCCGTCGGCCGAAGGTCGTTCAACGCTATATCCTTCTATATAACTGTATATAGCTATATGTGCCATGTTCGAGACTCAAACTCGGGTGGTAGCCTTTCCCCTAATATGGACTAGCGAGCGAGTGCCACATGTACCTGTGACCTTTGCCGAAGGCAGGCCATCGGTCCCGTTGTGTCGCAAAATATGTGGGTCGGCCCAGTGGCCGTACGCAGGAGGTCGCTCAACGCTATTTCTCTATTTATAACGTATACTGTATAGCTCTATGTACCATGTTCGAAATGCCGGTAACTCGGTAAAGTCCAAGTCTTCAGTTGGTAAATGTACATATTCCAAAATGCTCTACACATAATGGGCTTTCAGAAAAATAGGGTGTACAAAATTCCCTCTGGGGTTAGGGTTATTCCTAATAGCTTACTGTCTATTTTTCTATTGTACCGGTATTATATATTTTTCTAGATTTTAACCCAATACCCCCAATGGATTGCAGAAATAAGTGATTTTAGTCCTTTTTTCCAACATATTTCAGCAGATATGTTATATATGATGCCAGGAAACACTTGAATATATATGCTGTGCAACATTATATAAATTCAATTTGATAAGTTTTTGTTAAAACTATTTTCAAAAATAATTCCAGATTCCGTCGATTTTTAACAAAAATACAAATTGTTCGCCTAAAAATTAAGGCAGTTTCAAGCAAACATATCGGGACTTTTTTCTACTTAATTATTGGACCTACTGTTACAATGTGTCCTTATTCAATTGTATTAAATTAATTTGTTTCTATATTTAATCCGAAAACCCCCAACGGATTACAGAAATCAGTTGTCAGTTTTCCAACATTTTGCCCTAAAATGTCAATATTTGAGCACGTATGTTATATATTGTGTCAGGAAAAACTTGAATTTGTATGCTGTGCAACATTCTATTGCTTCAATTTGATAAGTTTATGTTCAAACTAATTTCAAAAAATAATTCCAGAATCTGACGACAAAAATACACATTTTTCGCCCCAAAATTAAGGCATTTCCAAACATCTTGCGGTTTGGGACTTTTCTATTAATCACTGGACCTTACCCTGGCCAAAGGGGTTACAATATTTATTTTTTCTATTGTATTAGATCTATTTCTAATTGTTAGTTAAATACCCCATATTTATTACAGATATCAACTATTTTATTCAATTTTTTAATAATTTTACCCAAAATCTCAATATTTAAGTATCGGATTCATAAATTATATGGTGGGAGACGTAGAGATACGTTCCGAGAAAGATTCCATCAATTCCAATTGGTTCTAATGTATTCCATTATTTTGCCAAAAAACAATTACAGATTTCGGCGAGTTTCGTCTAAAAACGCAGTGTTTCACCCAAAACTCAATGAAACTATAACGCTCAGATGGCACACGTGTCTCATTTTGAAACTTATTATATGTTCTTTCAGAAAATCATACCCTACAAAATTCCCCCTTAGGGTGGGGTGGGGGGAGGGTTTCTCCTAATAGCTCACAGTCTATATATACCTACAAAGTTAATTGCTCATGTATTTTGTGTGGTTATGACAGATAATTTCACTCTCTATATAAAAGATATATCATGTTTATGTTTAGTTAGTTTGGACACGCCTTGTAAGAGCTAGTTTAGAATGAGCCATGCACGATTGATAATTCTGAATCGTGCAATGATGGAACCTGGGATGTTGCAATACAAATATACGATTACAACCGTTAAGAGTAGATATAAAAGTCGCACTGGACATGTAGCATTCAAGGTCTATTGTCAACCAAAGACATGTTGTCTTTGAAACAATCAATACTTACAAAGATGAATAACATGCAAGATAGGAAACAACACACATATCAGGGTTGAAAATAGGGCTACGGCCTTGGCATGATCAGTAGCAAAGAAAGCCCGCTGGGTGTTAAAGCCAGGTTCTAGGGTGCGCTAAAACTCACTGTTACATTACTTTCATCCCAATAAAACGGGACAGTGTAAATAAAGATATTTTCATCCCTAACAAACAAGGCAACATTTGTAACTGTAAATAGGTAAACAACTAAACATGCAGTGCGTTGCAAAATGACAGGGTCATAACCTCTTTTGATAAACGTTTCAACAATTTTAATCAATATTGTATGAACGTGATTATGATCAAAGTTTTGCAAAGATTGTAAATCACATTATCATAGAAGTCAGGTTGGGATAGTCCTTGTCACAGAAGAGTTTCTTAAATTATTGTTTATATTTTAAAAATAGAGCATACGGTAATAACAAAATGCAAAGTGTTTTCGAAGTTTATGGTAAGGGTAGCCCTGATCGAGTAGTTTCTTAGCTATACAAAAATTACCAATATTAATGTCTTTAACTCGACTACAAGCTCTAAAGAAACGAATAATTTGAGAAACATTGACTCCATAAGAAGTAGCTCGGGGAACATCGCGTCAGTTCAAGTGTCGTTTGTGTCGTTTCACAGGACGGTAGCGTTTGATTTTGTCTTAACTTTTGTCTTGCCGTACCCTGAACGGTTTATTCTCTTGTTGCTCTGCCTTCTGCCAAGTCAAAGAATACTTGCGTTTTGACTTTCTAGGCTGTTTTCATATTATATATATACATGATCATTTATGTGTTATACTTATGTTGCCTATTATAGACGAATCAGAAGAATATATACCATCTCATTGCAACAGAGAATGTTTTTATATTTTCTAAAAACATTTTATAAATAGATGATCAAAGCCCTAAATAGATGGGCCCCAAGGAAGATTAGTATGAACTAATTGGGTCACCCTCGATAAATAAATACTTTCATTCATTCATTCAAAAACAAAAAATAGACAAACTCGTTTAAGTATAAACACATTTATAAGTCCATCGAAATTCGGATGAACTGTGCTATCCGGTTATTATTTCAATACACTTTGGTTAATTCGTACTCGACCCATAAATATATGCATTAGCAAATTGTACGAATAATGATACTGGTTTACACATACATTACTTTTACTCTCTTGGCGAAATTAAGACGTCTTCTGCGGTAGAAAATATATTAAGTATATCTACATTTCGTACCAAAATAATCAGTTTTATTGAAAAATCACGTTTCTTCCCCAGTTTCGTACCTTGTTTTGCAACAATGTCGTCCATATTTAAATATCGGCGTACTTTGCCGAGTTCATGAAAATAACTTTACCGAATTCATCAATATGATTATTATTATGTCATAATTATTATGTCATGCTATTCAAATCAGCCAATGTATTGAGATCAGACAACACATTTTCTGTGTTTCTTAAAGGGACTGGATGCGATCGGGAAGAGTAATCGGTGCCAACACAAATACTACAGAAAAGCCTTTTAATGTGGTTCAGTTTTATGTGAAATATGAACGTGCATTAAATAAGCCGCATATTAAGACGAAAACTCAGTGTATTTGTCTTGTTAAATCATCAATATTAATTCACACGGGGTTCGTATTGCTAACAGCTGTACACATTATTAAATGAAAGTGTAGTTAGATCACAAAAAGAAAATCTAGTATAGGCTTAAAGCATCATATGAAGTAATATTAATGATGTATGAACCGAGACCCGGTCCAGACGTCGAGTTTTCCCGACTATTTCAGTAACAATAATTAAGGTCATTTATGGGCCTAGTTTAGTGTATATGTACACTGAGTATGCAGAACTGAAACACAATATGACGGTTTTACAACTATTATTATCCGGATCATTTCAAGCCGCTTTAATCTTAGAATACTATCAGAAACGACGCTCTTTATAAGAATAAGAATACATATATCTGAATGTTGTTTAACGGTTCGTCAGCACAATACAGCCGTTCCCGATTGAGCATGGAAATATATCGCTTGTATCAATGGATGTTTGACGCATCAGACATGTAAACAACAGATGACGCGGTCCAATAAAATGGAAGTGCTCAGTGAATTGAAACTAGTTGGTACCTCCCACTCACCCCACCGTTTAGCATGACTGAGTACATGTACTTCTAACGACTCACCTTTTTGCTACTATATGTTGATTATTCCACTCCGCACCGTGCTATATTTGTTTGCATAAAATATATGTGGGTTGACTGAACTGATTTCAGTGCATCTGTGTATAGTTTGTGATGGATTTAGGTCGTTCAATTAATAAGTTTTCACGGGAGTCGGCCAGTTTTGAGAAGAAATATGATTGTATATATTGGCTTAACCGCAATGAACTACTTCACATATTTCCACATAACAAAACAAACATGTTGTCGAATAATTATAGAAAGAAATACCCAAGATATATTTACTATGTCAGTAAAATTCCGTTTGACATTCAATGTGTAAACTAATATACAATTGTATTAAACTATTTCATTTGACCTATATCCCCGGTATGACATTAGTTTTCGTCTGTAAAAACGTGTGCACGCGTGTTTTTGCTTAAACGTGTTTTTAAATTTATTTGCCTTTTTTTTTCAAGTCCAATTTATTAGAAATAGGCTTATCCGATTTGCCCCAGGGAGAGGGAAAGAATACATATGACTCCGGAAATATGCCCTTCTATTATTCTCTACGGTTATGTAACATGTTCAAGAAATAGACTGCTATATTCATGACCGCACGGTTTACGTCCCGATCCGATGGTCGAGGCTAGGGGAAGTGTCTTGCACAATGTCACACAGACGAAATTAAGTGGCGCAGATGAGACTTGAACACGGGTCCTCCAGTTTCAAGCCACCGTGCTGTCACTAGGCACGATAGCCACCTAAAGATATAATAAACACAGTCTTGACAACAATCGGCAAATGTCGAACTCGGAATTAACGGTTTCGAGGGGATAAATATGGTCAGTATATATATATAGTTGTATTATCTCGAGACAGTTTGTCAGTCAACGGGCGGCTCTAAACGAGCTCTTCGTTCCGAAAACACTTTGAACAAACATACTTGCATTGCACATTCGGACCTAGCCCTGCGTTAAACGAACGAACCCAGAACTGCATGCATCATTCAAACCCAGTCTTGCATTAATCAGTGGGAATTAGCCCTATTTGCAACATTCGGATCAGTCCTGCTTTCAACAGTCAAACTAAGCCCTGTGTTCAAATTTAGAAATCAGCCATGCGTTCAACATTCGAACATAGCCTTGCAATGAACATTCGAAGCAAGCCCTTAGGTCAACATTCGAACTCAGCCCTGCGTTCAACATTAAAACAGAGTCTGCGTTCAAATTTCGAACCTTTCCATTCCTTCAACAATCGATCCCATCCCTGCATTCGACACTCTGTCCTAGTCCTGAGTTCTTCTGCGGTAGAAAATATATTAAGTATATCTACATTTCGTACCAAAATAATCAGTTTTATTGAAAAATCACGTTCAGTTTCGTACCTTGTTTTGCAACAATGTCGTCCATATTTAAATATCGGCGTACTTTGCCGAGTTCATGAAAATAACTTTACCGAATTCATCAATATGATTATTATTATGTCATAATTATTATGTCATGCTATTCAAATCAGCCAATGTATTGAGATCAGACAACACATTTTCTGTGTTTCTTAAAGGGACTGGATGCGATCGGGAAGAGTAATCGGTGCCAACACAAATACTACAGAAAAGCCTTTTAATGTGGTTCAGTTTTATGTGAAATATGAACGTGCATTAAATAAGCCGCATATTAAGACGAAAACTCAGTGTATTTGTCTTGTTAAATCATCAATATTAATTCACACGGGGTTCGTATTGCTAACAGCTGTACACATTATTAAATGAAAGTGTAGTTAGATCACAAAAAGAAAATCTAGTATAGGCTTAAAGCATCATATGAAGTAATATTAATGATGTATGAACCGAAACCCGGTCCAGACGTCGAGTTTTCCCGACTATTTCAGTAACAATAATTAAGGTCATTTATGGGCCTAGTTTAGTGTATATGTACACTGAGTATGCAGAACTGAAACACAATATGACGGTTTTACAACTATTATTATCCGGATCATTTCAAGCCGCTTTAATCTTAGAATACTATCAGAAACGACGCTCTTTATAAGAATAAGAATACATATATCTGAATGTTGTTTAACGGTTCGTCAGCACAATACAGCCGTTCCCGATTGAGCATGGAAATATATCGCTTGTATCAATGGATGTTTGACGCATCAGACATGTAAACAACAGATGACGCGGTCCAATAAAATGGAAGTGCTCAGTGAATTGAAACTAGTTGGTACCTCCCACTCACCCCACCGTTTAGCATGACTGAGTACATGTACTTCTAACGACTCACCTTTTTGCTACTATATGTTGATTATTCCACTCCGCACCGTGCTATATTTGTTTGCATAAAATATATGTGGGTTGACTGAACTGATTTCAGTGCATCTGTGTATAGTTTGTGATGGATTTAGGTCGTTCAATTAATAAGTTTTCACGGGAGTCGGCCAGTTTTGAGAAGAAATATGATTGTATATATTGGCTTAACCGCAATGAACTACTTCACATATTTCCACATAACAAAACAAACATGTTGTCGAATAATTATAGAAAGAAATACCCAAGATATATTTACTATGTCAGTAAAATTCCGTTTGACATTCAATGTGTAAACTAATATACAATTGTATTAAACTATTTCATTTGACCTATATCCCCGGTATGACATTAGTTTTCGTCTGTAAAAACGTGTGCACGCGTGTTTTTGCTTAAACGTGTTTTTAAATTTATTTGCCATTTTTTTTCAAGTCCAATTTATTAGAAATAGGCTTATCCGATTTGCCCCAGGGAGAGGGAAAGAATACATATGACTCCGGAAATATGCCCTTCTATTATTCTCTACGGTTATGTAACATGTTCAAGAAATAGACTGCTATATTCATGACCGCACGGTTTACGTCCAGATCCGATGGTCGAGGCTAGGGGAAGTGTCTTGCACAATGTCACACAGACGAAATTAAGTGGCGCAGATGAGACTTGAACACGGGTCCTCCAGTTTCAAGCCACCGTGCTGTCACTAGGCACGATAGCCACCTAAAGATATAATAAACACAGTCTTGACAACAATCGGCAAATGTCGAACTCGGAATTAACGGTTTCGAGGGGATAAATATGGTCAGTATATATATATAGTTGTATTATCTCGAGACAGTTTGTCAGTCAACGGGCGGCTCTAAACGAGCTCTTCGTTCCGAAAACACTTTGAACAAACATACTTGCATTGCACATTCGGACCTAGCCCTGCGTTAAACGAACGAACCCAGAACTGCATGCATCATTCAAACCCAGTCTTGCATTAATCAGTGGGAATTAGCCCTATTTGCAACATTCGGATCAGTCCTGCTTTCAACAGTCAAACTAAGCCCTGTGTTCAAATTTAGAAATCAGCCATGCGTTCAACATTCGAACATAGCCTTGCAATGAACATTCGAAGCAAGCCCTTAGGTCAACATTCGAACTCAGCCCTGCGTTCAACATTAAAACAGAGTCTGCGTTCAAATTTCGAACCTATCCATTCCTTCAACAATCGATCCCATCCCTGCATTCGACACTCTGTCCTAGTCCTGAGTTCAGCATTCAAACCCAGCGTTTTATTCAACATACAAACTCAGTTCTGCGAATGGTGATGGTAAAATAAAAAATAAAGTCGAAAAACAACTGGTTCATAGAGTCGAATCACTCGATTAATGCTGCAATATGTTTTTCTCGGGTTCGATCGTCATCGGCACCTCTGTGTTTCGTCAGTGAGTTCTTGGTCAAGACATCTTCCATTAGCCTCTTCCTTTTGGTAGGGATGTAAACTGGACGGTCCTGTCTAGTGTCTATTGCAGTCTATGATCCGAAAATGTAAGATTATCGAGAAATACAGATTTGGATAGGTAATGTAAATTTAAATCCACAGAATAGGGATAGATTTTCTCAAAACGGATAATCTCAAAAGGACTGGCAGTTTAAACTGACAATCAGCACCTGAATAGTCTCAGTCTTCCCAAGATCATTCAATGTAAATGCAAGACTGATTATAGAATCGCTCGCTGCACTTTAAAACAAATATTTGATTGTTCTCCCTAGGGTGGAAAAGGCGTAAGCTGTGTCAATGTTGTGTGCATGATGACATTGATTGAACGTGCTTCTGTGTAACATCGGCTGAGACTTGTCATTATATCAACACCTTTTATTCTTTAGGGAAAACATTCGTCTCATGAAACTTCAATTGAGATTGTATGCATATTCTCCAAACTTTTTTTTAACTTGAGGAGGGAACTTTATCTGACAAATATACATTTTTGCGGCTAAACGCCATTTTGTTATAAAAAATATAAAAAAAAAATGTATAAAATGTATTAATGCGATAAAATAAGTAGTTCGTGCTATAATACAATACAAAATGTCGTGTACGGTATTCCCCTGTTAAGGTCTTATCCCTGCAGCTCGAGTTACCTCGGGCCCTTTTTTCTTCAGATAATAAATGCATAGCAAGTTGCTGTATCATCGGAAGTTGCTATATCATAGCAAATTGCACTTTATATGTAACACTGATTGTCTTATTTACACACGCATAAATGTAATATTTAATAACATTTCCAATTGGTATAAACTCATCTAGATTATCTTCCAAAGGGGCATAATTATATGCCAATGTTTTGATAATGTTTTAATAACATCAGTGGGGAAGGTAAATGAAACGTAGTTTGAGCTTAATAATAATGATCTTAAATATGTTACCCATATCATCATGATAGTTTGTGTCAATCAAAGTTAGTGTTCTCAGTTAAATGTCAGTAGTAATACTTTAAATACATGTCAGTCAAACCTAAATGGAAAAGTATAGTTATTGAGCAGAGAGAGTTTTGTATTATTATTATTATTATTTTATAGTTTTTTGCCAATAACGGCGTCAATAATATTTCCCAACAATATATGCCGACGGGTACAACAGGAGTGTTAATTTATTACCCCCAGAGCATCATCAGTGCTCTTAGTATGGGTACGTACTTCAGATTGTTCCGTGGAAATGCAAACGACGTAGTTTTACCTTTGATACATTCAGACTTTTCCATTTTAATCTTGGTGGATGGAGGAATTCAACATGCGTTTTTGTCAAAAAGCTGTTTTTAAAAGACATTTACGTAAAGTCTGTCATTAAAGTTGCACTCATTATGATAAATAAATGTAATTAAAATGAAATGTCTTATTTTTAATATATCTTGCCATTATAAGAAAATTTAAATCTAGAAGGATTTCAAGAAAAGTGCACACTTTTAAATGCAGAATTTTAAGTAAAATAGTTGTCACATTTTGTCTAATTTTCAATATGTTAAAGCTAAATGTATAGACTTTTAGATTCTGGAAAAACTAATTCTGTTGCAATTAGTCCGCAGTTCAAAATTGTTTCAGTTTTAATTTATCGCGCTATTAATGCTGCATTGTTTGTTAGAGGAAATAACCCGTCGGGGTTATATTCATTTACACTGACAGGCTGTATTGGGATGACAAAATGGTAGGAGTGAGTGAGGTAGAGCATAGTTTTAATCGCAGAGGCCTTTTTTTGTCACCGACCGATCCAAGGCGGTAGCCTTGTTTTCAACCCTTTTATGTTTATGATGTCATACATGTATATTGCCTTTTATGCATTTCTTTAGTTGCCGTTTGTTTCTGTGCGTGTTTGTGGTTTGCGTGTTGGTCCTTGAATATATATTTTCTGTTCAACTTTTACACGAACTACCAGTCTAGTTAATTGGAGAATCCGTAGAAAGAGCCTCAGACAGAAAGGCAGAGCTACGGTTTTCATTGCGAATTTCAAAGCAAAGATAGTTCAATGATACTTGAAACCGATAATAATTAATGGGTCATCACTTATGTGATAACGCTTTAAAAAATGGTATCAGCAATTATCAATCGAATGAGCTTGATTGCCTGGAATATCATTTCCTTGTTTTAAATTACTTTCATAGGTTCAAATTACAAGTAAAATATATTTTAATTAGGTTATTTAAAGATACTATTGCTCTATATAAGACTTCTTGGCGTGTACTGAAATCAAATGGGAGCGATTTAATGCTTAGTTTACGACCAACTTCAAGCTCGTGAAACATGGCTGGAAACCCGTGTGTAAGGCAGTTTTATAGCGCACCTGTGTCATTTATATGCCTGAGATCGACAAATAAAAATCAAAACATTAATACACTCTCATTCAATGAAAAATAGTATTGCTTATGAGAGTTTCAAAATGAAGTTAGGATTGACAACCACTACGTTTGCCATTGGGCTAATCCAACCAGTTGATCAATAACGTTACGTGTATCGATACATTGCTAGTAGTCCAGACGTTATCCTTTGTTTACCTTGTGTGTGTGTTTGTGATTCAATGCGTTTCTAAGTATAACAACACATAAATGACCATCTATATATAACATGTATAATATGAAAAAGTCTAGAAAACACAAGGCAAGAACTCGATGACTTGGCAGAAACCAAACTAACAAAAGAACCAACCGTTGAGGGTAAGACAAGACAATATTTAAGACAAACTTCAAACGCTACCGTCCTGAGGATTTATGTACACGTCATCATAGGGTACACACTCTGTCTGATCGTCGGCAAATCAAAGAGGAAAGCATAGTGGCGAACTGTAAGTGGGTCAACCACTAAACATGCAGTGCGTTACTGATTCGTAGCAAGGGGAGACATTTTACAGCCGCCACACTGCACTAAACGAACGTTAGTTTGAATGTTAATAAATACTGATAATTCTGATCCTTTGGAAGCACAAACACAACTACGACGAACTGAAAATGTAGCTGTCACAGAACATAGTCAACCAAAACCACGATTAAACAACAACAAATACAATGTTAATAAGCATGGCATATATTACAAACACAAACAGGTTGACAATAGGGCTACCACAATGGAAAAGTCAGAGCTAAAAGTGTCGCTGAGGGTTTAAACCAGTTTCTAGGGTGCACCAAAGCCCACTCTTACTCTATTCTCATCCCAGTTAAACAGTGTAAATAAAAATGTCCGACAAGTTGCCTTCTGTAACATGAGGCGGCATTAATAGGCAATATATTTATAACACATAATGATCATTTATATAACGTAAACAGCCTAGAAAACATCAAAGCAAGTTCTTAATGACTTGGCAGAAGTCAGAGCAATCCTCCACTCGACTACACGCTCTAGAAAAGAGAATTTGTTGAGAAACATAGATTACATAGGCAGTAGTTCGGGGAGCAGCCCCATCTGAGTGGGGATAATTAACAATATTAAAACCAAAATCATCTCTCTTGTCATTTATATGTTACTATTTATTTCTCCATTTTCAATAGAGAGAGGTAAGTCAGAAATAGAAGCGACTGTACCAGAAAGTTTAGCTTTGTTGAGATTACTGTTTTCAGGATAGACAGTATTAACCACATTAGCAAATAAATGATTGTCACTGTCTAGGTGTCATTAAAGGCTCCAGTTACATCTGTATAAGTATTTGGTTAAATACTCAACATGAAATCAGCATGAAATCTCGTCGTTCATAGCAATACACAAAACAAATCTGCAACAAGACGTGTCAAGTTCGTACCCATAGGGATATCAACACATTGCCTATCAAAGGTAGTTCCGTACCTAACGAAATTATTATCTGATAGGATAGGATCGTAGATGAATCTTTACGTGTATCAAGAACGTCTCCTGACTTTTAATTGACCACAACAATTTAGTTGTCATACGTTTTAACACGGTATTGTTTAACGTGCTCTGTAAATGCATTAATACAACACGTTCAAAGTTTGGAGATGTTTGTTATGGTTGTGAAGGAATCCAGTATATAGTTTGAAGTTTGTTTTGCTTTGCGTCTACCTCACCCTTGAAAGTGGGGCGCCGACAGCTATACGAAGTAAGAGCATCGTTATGAAGATTACAGCAGTGGTGACTGTATTTGTCCCTGCACTGAACAGCCATTTACTCAAGCTTGCAAATGTAAAAGTTCCTAGAGATTATCTAAATTTCTGTCAAAAGCATTTACCATTGTAGGAACCCAACACTTTATAGGTTATTTCAAAAGCTATCCCTTGCCCAAAAGTTGGCTTTTTCTGCGCACAGAAAAGCCCCTGCCTAACTAAAATATAACCTGGCCTACACACAAGAGAGCTGCCCGTTTTTGAAATTGAATAGGTATACTTATCTACACTTACTTTCCAAAACGTAGCTCTCTATCAATTTGTTATCGAATTAGACCCCGATATTTCTTGATTTGTTGTCTGTACATTTGTTCCATCCAGGCTTTCAAGCAATCTTGCGTGTGCATATGTATGTATCCAGGCCTATGTATATGCTTCTATTTGCTTATCTGTATGACTCTCGAATTGTTATTTGTATTTAATTTCGAGACTGTACACCAAAGAATGCACGGCAGTCTCTCTCGTTACATCTGTTTGTGTTAATTTTGTTTTTTTCTATCTACTTATTAACGTATCGCTGTTTGTTATTTTAATATTATAAGTTGTTTATTACAAAACTGAACATTTCCTAGCCTAATTGTAGAGGAAATAGCAATTAATCAATTTCCATATCGGCATGTTCGCAAATGTATGTACCGATGATACACTTAGGCTGATATTTTAGAATTGTTTTTGAAGCTTTATTGTAGAAAGCTTTATTGTAGAAACAATAAACATACACAATCACAAATCATTAAATCGTGTACTCATTTGTATACAAAATGTAAGATTCAAGTCTAAAATAAATGTCTGAATTATAAGGCATTTCGTGAAAACAGATATTATTTAACACTTTTGGTGAGTTTTGATTTGAGTACAGGGTTTTACATCATATTTCCTACTATGGTCTTCATTGCAAATGCATGCACATAACATTGGGCATTTAAATAGTTGCTATATTTGTTTACAAAAAAAAGGTAACAGTTCTAATGTTGTTTTTTTTATTGACGATAATACGTCTACACATTTGTTGGACCTAATAGATAAACGGTATGAATAAACTTCTAAATGTCTTACCTGTCAGACAGTGGTATTGTATTCATTCCGGTTAATGTTCATTATGTAGTTGGTGAATTATTCATTATGAAGTATTGCAACTGAAGTATGGATGAATGTGTGTATGTATACTGTATGGATGTGCTTTTTGTTTACATGTAACAACATCAATTATATTGCACCGTCTGTTTGAATATAATAGCACAGGCGGTATTCGACTGACTGTTGTCGTATATAACTGTTCCATTAAGATAATTTTCTATTGGACGGGCTCAACTTGCTTAACGCGTTGAGTACTTTCTTAACATGTTGAATACTTTCTTAACTATGCAAAACCACCGTTATGTATGTTCAGTAAGGAAATAAAACGACTGACCAATCATATCAATTGTTTACTAAACTCTGATTGGATGATATGAAAGAGCAATGAGCTTAACGAAAACATCCCAGTCGAAAACGGCCATACACATTCCTTGTTATAATTTAATTTATATAGACCCCTTGTTTAAACATTAATGATGACTGAAGAATGTTTTTAATTTGGACTTTAAAATAAAATTGATTGTGCACTTTAGTTGTTCATGGTGGATCAAGTGCGCAGTAATATACATTACATCGGTGTAATGTACTCTTCCTAAGACTTGTCATGATTTAGACAAATTTTCAAACAATCATTTTAATATTTGGATTTACACACTAATGAAAATAAATTTATATTGGAATTATTTCAGCATTGCTAATCATAACTTCACGCATTTTTGTCTTTTATATATTAAAGTCATTACAAATGTATTGTCTTAGCTATAGTCCGTAACATTTACATGTATGTACATTACTTTATTGTATGCTTTCATATTATCCCGTTTAGTTTGCATTGAGCTAAGTGTGCAATATTCTATGATATTGCACACATTGATATTGCACCGGAACTTTTTCTCGCGCTTGCTAAGAGTCACTAAATAGAAATAAGGAACTACTTTCAAATAAAATAACGGAATCCGTCCTATAGTGTCAACAAAACAATATGTACATTTTTCCACCTTTTTTGGCAGAAATTGATAAAAAAATTGAAATGGTCACTCACCCACTGTTTTTAACGTTATCGAATGGTAAACAAACTTTAGAAAATTGCTTGGTGTTTTTAATGACGTCATCCGACGTCGACGTCGTTTTCGCGCAAATTAATCATCCACACAAAATGAAACTGAATGACAAGACAGGAATTCCATCAAAAGCTATAAAAACAACACAAATAAAATGAAAAGTAATAGTCATACAATTAACATTGATCGAAAACAATATGAAAGTATACAATAAAAAGGTTATTGAATTTATATGGCTAAATATTACTTGGAACTCGTTGTTTTGGCGCAAAACCACTCGCAACCTCGTCGTCCTTTGCCAAAATAACTCGTTCCAAGTAATATTTAGCCATACAAATTCAATAACCTATAGTATTTGGACAACATTCTTACAATAGTGTTAATATTTACAATCATGCAATCAACCATTTTATCAATAGTGTACATCAATACAATAAATAATTCATTACACCAACCTTGGAAATGTGTCATGTAAAAGAAAATTAAAAACATTTACTATATGAAACATATCATTAGTGCTAATATATACTGAAGATGGTATCCCTTGGAAACAACAGACACAAACAAGAGAAAAAAGTAGCAGACTCGGTTTTATTGCGTCTGTTCGTGACAGGTACTATTTTGCAACACGTCTATAGCCCACTAGCACCGACTGAAGCGGTAATCTACTTTAAAGCCACACTCATCAAAATATGGTTTAATTACGTCTGGTAGTTCTAATCTTGCAAGAATATATTTAAAATATTATATAAGTATAAAAAGTGTTAGTAGTATGCCTACATAATAATGGCTTACAAATTATCGTACGACATATATTAAAATGTATATAAATTGTTTCACTAGATTTTTCACGAACGATTGATCTGAAGTAATATTTTGAAGATGATTATTGGGAGATTAAACCAGCTGCTAGATTTACTGGAACGATGCCGCCGGATCCAAGGCCAAGTATGCCATTTTAGTATCGATTCTTTGTTTAAACAATCTCCTGTTATAAATGAAACTGTTTCTCTTGGTTTTTTTCAGCTTTAAGTGAAATTTTGAACTTTAAATGATGTTCCTTCAATATATTGTTAGTATTTAAGAATTTACTTTATTATTCTTAATTTTCTATGGCGGAGATGTTGACCTTTTATTTTCAGTAGGTGATAACATTTGCTTTACTCAGTTTTTATTCTTAGGTTCTACAGTAAAATAAAAATCTGTGGCAGAGTAAAGAGACGATAACTTTCGTGATTATATTTTGAAAGGTACATCAATTGAATCAATTTGCATAAAGGTTTTCAAAAGAATCACAATGTAAACATTGTAAACACCTTTGTTTTACAGTAAACTTGGTTGACTATCTACGATAAAGACCGAGCATATCACCTATCAAAATTAAAAGGTGTATCAGATTGCTGGTCATTGATTATGTTGATGTTGCTTTATCAAAAGTATGAAGTCAAAATAATATATATTAGCGTTTTAAGCAATCTTAAAAAAAGTAAATACCATAAGTTTACACTATATAGTCGTTCGTTAAATGTATGGCGGCCATCTTTCACCCAATATTGGAATTTTCAGCCCGCCACCATTTATGCCAAGTTGTGCTAGCAATTTCAGAAAAAAAAACAGAGACAAATATTTGATATATATAACTTGCTTTATTCTATTGGTTGTGTTTGTTGCCTCCAGGATCTCCCTTATCAGTATTGTAACAACCCTCACACAGATTTTAAATAAAAGAGAGAAAGCAGAATGATTTAGTTTAACTCTTCTGTTAATAACGTTAAGTAATGTGATATCTCCAGAATAATTAACCAAAAGTACCGTTCTAAGATATAGTGCGAGTCCCTTATTTAGCTAAACTAGTACGACTATCAAAGCAATAACCCTTAAACGTGTTTGATTACTTAAAGATGACATTTGTCCTAAATCAACAAATCCGTTGTTGATATGTTTTTCATTATTAAATATCATTATAAATACGATGTTTACTATGCTATTGATGTATGTTTAGTGAAAATATGTTTTTAAAGATAAAAACCGAAAAGACGAACAGGTTTCGCTAAAAAATTGAAAAAAAATAAAGGGGGAAAACTCTTCCTCATAAAACCGGAAGTGACGTCATTGGGAACAAAACGAAACCATTTGTACATAGAGAAAGCACGCAAAAACAGTATAGTGTGTGAAAATGTCGGAATTAAGCGACTATGATGCTTAGTCAGATAAAATGCCCATGATAAGACGGTTGCACAATGTGCAACCTTACGATTTTACGAAAAGTAGACATTGAAAAAATATATTTAGAGTCTAGTAAGTATTATTGATAAATAAATAAAATAAATGAAACAGCATCTAATTTCTACAGTATTCTATATACCATAAGTCCCCGCCGCCTCCAAACACTCTATAGTGGTGTATGAGATTCGGATTTGCAGTATGACGCGCTCTTCACGTGCCCCCAACTAACAATATACCACACACCGACTAATCAACTATTGCGGTGCCCTATTGAAGTACAGCCTAATCAGGGTACATACGTCGGTATATGACAAAATCACGCACAATTTATTGAAACATAGTTTTATGATATGCCTACATTTCCTGTATATTGCAATGCCGTGAGCGGTGCAATACCGCCGCGGCGAGCAGCGTATTGCACAAGACGAATATATGATGCGTGAGAAACGAGTTCATCGCGCACGAAGAGCGAAAAATACTATGATCTAAATAATATAGTCAAATGTATTATGAGCACGACATTATGTATTATGTACATGTAGAGATCGATAAAAAAGACCTAAAAGATCAAATTTTTGATTAGAATATAAAGTATATATATATGCTTGTAAAGCACTTAGTTTACTTACTGCATGAGGTAAAAGCCGTTATTGTTGTTGTTTTGTCATGCAACATTACTGAACTAATATAATAGCTAGTAACATTATCAATTTTCTGCCTTTTTATAGAATCCATGAAACATTTTGTCATTATTTTCAAATCCAGAGACCGATATATAACTCTATATAAATCTATAACACTATTGGAAGAAGAAGGTATATAAATCTATAACACTATTGGAAGAAGAAGGTGTATAATTTAAAAAAAAAAAAAAATACTACAAAATATATATTGAAACAACGACACAGTGTTTATTTCACCGAATTCATTTACATTTATATGCTAAACCTTTTAAGCAATCTTTTGAAAAAGACGGCTACATTATATTAGCGCCGTTCACGTAAGACGCATGCATCTAATTCAACTGCTAAACAATCACGATGTACAGATCTAAGACTATATACCTTTCTACAATTTATCATACACATACCCGAGGAATTGCTAAGAAAAACTTCTATCCTACCTCATTTAAAAATTTCTTCCTCAACGCCGGTCGAATCGGCGAATAAAACTTGCTCGGAGACGGCGGGGTTAGGCACTTCTCATTTGTGTAAGAAAATATTGTTGGTATCGCTGTTGTTTTTAATCTGCATGGCCGTTTGTCCTCCAAATTCATTGAAAATGAAACCAAAGGATGGACTTCCCACGAATCCAACTCAAAGTGTTTACTACAAACCCGCGCGTCTTTCGAAGGTTCCCATTGTTTTGACGCGACGGGCGATTTTCGTCGACAGCGGTCCACCCACACTTCAAATCTTAATCTATCATTAACCTGATTAGGAAAACGAAGGAAACTGATGTTATTAGATTGTCCTTTGTTATGCACACTTTGACACCCAGCTACAGCACACGGCATTTTTAACGCGTACCATAAAACTTAATCCTACATAGACAATACTATACAACTCAATGCGATACCGCTAATCGTTTGGTACCAATGACGTCACAGGATCACGTGACACTTACCTGTCTTCAAAAAGGGCGAAACTCGAAGCGTGTGCGCTATGAGATAAAATTGGCTACTGTGAGAAAACGGGACAACCAATAAGTGTAATATTTGAACAGATTGTATATTATATACATATATTTCAGAATATATGCTCAAAAGACACGCTATATTTCACCTTTAACTGTGGAAACGGATGTAGATTATTGGTATTTGTTTATATGTTCCCGGGCAACCAGACTTTGACCGGACTGGTACCGGTAAAATATGTTCGTACTGTTGAAGGAGATCCCGAATAGTTGTTTTCCAACTATATATGGACTAAGTAGTAAGGAAGCCAATGCATCAGTGCCACGAAAGCCAGGAAAGTCCCAACCAATCAGATGTGACCCGGATCACCGTGGTCGATCATATTGCAACCGATGAGCCAGTCAAGCTGGGCTGGGAGCACCTGCTCACCGATCCTCTGTTGACACTGAGCAATGGTTTCTTAACAATTATGCAATAAATAGAGAACTATGATAAGTAATATATGAAGCAATATATTCCAATTACAACGTCAAACATGCTGATGCCCCACTTAACAAGGTAAAGGCTTTAGAACTATAGGTTGAGTACATTAAACAATTCCAGTCGACAGAAATCCAGACGATGACAGTGACGTAAGCAATTGTCAAGGTTGACAGTATTATTTCAGAGAATTCATAAAAGTTAAGAAAATAAGCGTGGTTTAATATAAAATCTATAACAGTTTATGATAGTAAGAGCTCGTCGGTTCTGTGACAATATTATGGGATTAAATAAAGGGGTAGACTGTTGCATCCGTGCCTTGACAGGTGACAGAAATTGAAATCAAAATAGCAGACAGCTGTAAAAAATTCAACTCACAAAGCAAAATGATCTCGGATTTCTTAGTAAAATTAAGATACAATGTCACATATGTTGCGTCTATGAATTATAAGGCAGCACGCGTATGTATGTAAATATGTTGTGAGTGTATGTGAATTGTTTGTTATGAATAACCTGGCTCGAATTCTGAAATGTTGAGATTTGATAAATAGTGATTCTTACAGTTCTTAGTGTTACTGGTGGCGTTTGATGTTTGTTATGATCTTTCTTGTTGTGCCCTTAATAGTTTATTCTCTTACTGCTCTGGCTTCTGCCAAGTCATTGAGTACCTTCATTGTGGCTTTCTAGGCTACTGTTTTTTACACGAGCATATTTGTGTTTTACTTATATTGCCTATTGATGCTGTCTTGTTGGTTAGAGATTAGATCATGGCGGGGATTTCTTTATTTACACTGTCCTGTTTTAATGGGACGACAGTAGGGTTAGTGTGAGGTTTTGTGACCCTAGAACCGGTTTAAACCCCCAGTGGCCTACTTTGCCACTGACCTTCCAAGGCGGTAGCCCTATTGTCAACCCTTTTGTGTTTGTGATGTCGTTTGCATTTATTGGTGCTTTTGCCTTCTTGTTTGTCTGTTTGCCTGTTTGTTTCTGTGTTTTGTGGTTGACCCTCCTCTTTGAATGCTACTTTCCCAGTCCGATCTTTTTATATTTCTTTTTATTGTTATAATCGGGGTGGTGGGGAGACGTATGTAATCAGTGTCACAATACTATTATGACCATATTCATTTTTAGAATACACGATGTTTCAAATCGAGAAGTTTATCTGAGGTGTTTTGGCTGGTTGCGAGTTTTTATAAAAAGATTTTATTTTGAGTTTGTCACCTGAGTGACATTTTTGATACGTTTAACAATACATCTCGGTATCTAGATGTCATACTCAACACTTTAAATAAAGGCAAAGGTTCGGATACTATAGCAGCATTATTCCTTCATCGCTCGATTTTAATGAGTTCATACATACTAAAATATATTATAAGAGAGATGACTTTAACGTTGACATCGTAAACAATCAACATTTGGATTGGGATGTACCTCGTGCTACATCATACGAGGTGTATTTCTCATTCGTTTTACTAGAGTGTGTAATGATTCTCTTTGCTGGAACTGATGTGGTTTTTCAGTACATTACTGAGTACATCCTGAGGTTTTCTAATTATGTATTTTATATATCTTCACAACACCATGTGAGTTTATCGTTTGCTAATTTTCATGTATGTGGACTTTATTTTTAGAGATTTACTTTTGACTGCGTGTACTTGTATTTGCATTGTTTTATCAATTTGGGCGTTACAAACGGGATAATAGCGAGATAGTGTACTCATAAAATCGATGACAGCTAACCTGTAGGCCGTATTGCTACTGACCGTACCAAGTCGGTAACCCTGTCTTAACCTCTATTTATATTATGTATTCTCCTTTTCATTGACTTTTTAAATATGCTCATTTATTTCGGTTTGTTGAGCAGTGCGGACCTTCAGTGTCATTGCGTTTGATTGCTGTAGTTTCTATAGTATCATGTTTTTGATACTTGGTGAATATGCATACTTTGTTATGCCGTCGTAGTTTAGTTCATTTCATCTCGTAAAACAGCTTTAATAACCATGTCGTTAAATAGCTGCAATAACCATGTCGTAAAACAGCTGCAATAACCATGTCCGTCTATGAGCCATATGCACCAAGTACATATATGTAGTTTCAATACCAATTGAATATGTGTCAATGGTATCCGGTGCAGAAGTGGAATTCCAACCCGATGTGTAACTCTTTTTATCTTAATCACGGCTCTATCGAGGTGTTTGATTAAACAGTGTTATACCGAGAATTAGTTTTAACACATGATTGACATGTTTCATATCGACATCTAGCCATTGATCGGTTTTCTCAAAACATCCAGTTTAGATTAATGCATACCTTGGACATAACATGGATATTTAAAGTGATACTCTAGTTCTTCAAAATGTAAACAAATACTGATTATACAAGGGTTGTACTACTAGTATAATACTTTACAATGTCTTTATGGTTGTCTTAAAACAAGTGTATGGTAAACATAAAGCATCATAAATAACAGCCTAATATAGTACATGGACATATTTACAAAAGGAATGCAACTCCACACTGTCGTTCGATTTTTATCAAAGCTATACACTTGATTATAAGTTATTGCAAAATGATTCAAACTACGTACGTTTTAACAAATACAAAAAAATCCTGACCTAATTGTATATTACCTTCGTTAACAATGTTTATTGTTTAGTCTTAAATGAAATGTAGACTGTATGATAGATAATTGAGTCACCTTCCTAGCGAGACTGATATTAAAACTAAGAGCACACTTTTATAAAATGCACCTCTGTACTGTTAACATATAAGGCCAAACGTATTATATATTGATTATAACGGGCAGTTTCAAAGCACTTACATTAAAGTCATTGTGGTAGCATTTATATGCTAACGTCATAAATATATAATGATGTCTAAAAAATGTTGTTGTTGTTTTCTTTTACAAACTAGTTCTTTCTGTAAAATTGCTTTACTTTCTAGCATCACTTTTACACGTGTTAGACCAATAATAAGTACACAGTATATAGGCATTCTAAGAATTGCGTCTTATAATTGTGGTTTGGATCACTTCAACTGATATTAAAGCAATCAGAAAACTAATTATATTTATATTTAAATCTATGTCTCACGTATTCAAATACTTTCTTGAAATAGCGGGCTGTCTAGAAAAAGCATACTATTATGTATTGTGTCAAAGCAATTGTAAAATAATTGAAATAACTAAGAAACGCGAAGGCATGCGCAATTACATTGGTTAACCGTTAACGGCTTTGCTGAGAACTTGAGTCAAGTTGATTCCTACGCACACAATCTTATCCGTTCAGGCAATGTGTAGGCAGGAGAGAGTTCACTCTCATAGACTTAAAATAAGTCTGAACATGTAAGGGGAAAAGGGGGACACATGCACATAACGTTCTTAAACAATCAAAATGAACACATAAATAAATAAATAAAAAATAACAGAATAACGGAATAAATCTGACGCTTAAAAGTAAACTAAAGAAATCTAATTTGTATTAAATTAGTGATTTGCAAAACATTTAACTCGATATAGAGATCAGGTACACGTTAGTGTTTAAAGCTACAGAGTCCCTATATCAATTGATTTCTTCTTTGTAGGCGTGTATTTATTTGTGAAAAGAAATATAAAGAGATCGGACAGGGAAAGTAGCATTCAAGGAGGACAGTCAACCACAAAACACAGAAACAAACACGCAAACAGACAAACAAGAAGGCAAAAGCAATAATAAATGCAAACGACATCACAAACACAAAAGGGTTGACAATAGGGCTACCGCCTTGGAACGGTCAGTGGCAAAGTAGGCCACTGTGGGTTTAAACCGGTTCTAGGGTGCACCAAACCTCGCACTTACCCTACTGTCATCCCATTAAAACAGGATAGTGTAAATAAATAAATCCCCGTCATGATCTAATCTCTAACCAACAAGGCAGCATCAATAGGCAATATAAGTAGAACACAAATATGCTCGTGTAAATATAATACAAAAAAACAATAGCCTAGAAAGCCAAATGAAGGTACTCAATGACTTGGCAGAAGCCAGAGCAGTAAGAGAATAAACCATTAAGGGCACGACAAGAAAGATCATCATGTTCACCAGCTCATGTCGAAATCGGGTATTTAAGCGAGCAAATATAGCGCAGGAAATCATTTACTGTATATACATCGACCAGTGCACATCATACCTATACACAGGTAACAGTCATTTTTACCAAAAAAAAGGTAGCTTCTTTCGGGGCTCGAACACACGACCTTCTGATTTCAGGTCCGGTGCTCTATCCACTGAACTACAACGCTACTTGAGAAAATAGTGTACTAACTACGGTACCATATATAATGAGGCAAAATAACTTAACATATTTGAACGCAAATAAAGATGGTTCAAATAAATATGTATATGTCCATATTGTCGCACGTGTAAATTAACATTGCCTGGTGTCAAACTGTATGTTATCAATATGAAACTAATACTTCGCCTCAAATTAACCAAATCTCGACTGGTAAAATAATTAGCAAAATCTATGACAAGAGAGATGATTTTAATTTTGACATTGTTAATTATCCCCATTATCCCCACTTAGTTTAAACCCCCAGTTGCCTACTTTGCCACTGACCGTTCCAAGGCGGTAGCCCTATTGTCAACCCTTTTGTGTTTGTGATGTCGTTTGCAGTTATTTTTGATTTTGCCTTCTTGTTTGTCTGTTTGCCTGTTTGTTTCTGTGTTTTGTCATTGACTGTCCTCCTTGAATGCTACTTTCCCTGTCCGATCTTTTTATATTTCTTGTTATTTAGCGCTTGATGAGTTTGTGTGCGCGCGCTTACGTAATGCCTATTTAGTGTTTAAAATGCTACAGCATACTAATAAATAGCAGTGGTCTAGTGGTTCAGCGTACATCTTTCAAAATTACAAGTGCAAGGCTGTGGTTTTTATCACAAACATTCTAGAGCCGTATATTTATCGATGTTACCTGTACGGAGGCTAAATAAAAATGTGAAATTTTACGAATCGATTTCTGCTTATATACCGACTTTGGGGATGTTCGTCGATTTAAAACTACTTCACACGTGACTCATTCATATTCATTAGTTATTACCAGTTAACATATGGTCTGTACAGCTTTAACGTGCGGTAATTTAAAGGTAAACTGTCCGTAAGGAAAGCATATATTGGGCATAAGCAAGTAGCTGTCTGATTTTTATTAAGTGAATTGTTTACATGAAAACATGAAAATAAACCCAAATACTAGTAGGTCTATAGTAATAACATTTTGAATTTGAAAAAAAAGAGTTTTATTTACTATTTGTAAACATCGCTGAGACCACAATATGTATATGTTCTGTTACTCACGTGACATCCGTTTTCAAATTAAGTTTTGTTTAAAGTATCAAATAACTTTCCCGTGTAGCCCAACTGGTAACGAGGGTGCAGTTATTACCCACAAATGTATATCTAGTGTGGGCTTGGACTTCAACCACACGAAGTGGTAGCTTTTTTTACAGATATTGAATTTCGTCAAAACATATTGTTTCTATTTAGTAACGATTCAAATATGGTATTTGTGTTATGTTTGCCAAAATAAATTATGTTGTGTTTTACAAGCTAAAGGGCACGGCTAATGTACCTTTAAATAATAATAACTATTATTAAACTAGACTAGGTAAAGTGTATGTGTGCCTGACCTGTAATATAGTTTTATTTAGTAGTTACGTATAGGTTATATAAGTGTAGATATGAAAGTCGAACAGGAGATGTAACATTCAAGGACCACAGTCAATCAAAACGCGCAAAGAAACAAAGAATAATTTAATTACAAATATGAATAAAGGAACGATATGACATCACATAGATAAACCTTGGAAAAGTCACGGGCAAAAAAGGCCGCTGGGAGTTTAAACCAAGCTCAATGGTGCACTAAATCTCACACTTACCCTTTTATCATCCCAGAAAAAAACGGGACCTATTATATTCTCTAACAAACAAGACAGCATTTATAGGCAATATAAGTATAACACATAAATGATCATGTATATATGAATATAAATAAAACAGACAAACACGAAACGTTACCGTCCTTTGAGGATTTATATAGACGTCATCATAAGGTCCACACCCTATCCGATCCGGTCATCACACAATCAAAGAGAAAAGCATAGTGGCGAACTATAAATGTGTCAACCACTAAACAGATTATGCATTGCAAAATTATAGTCATAACCTATTTCGATAAACATTTTACAAGTTTAATAAAGATTGTATGAAATAATTTTGACGTAATTTTAGTTTTTTCTTTTAAATATGAAGGAATAACCACTTAACCACCGATATTTGGTGTTTTGTAACATTTATAACATGCTATTGCACTAGCTGAGAAACGCGCACATACGAATCAACCGCTGAATAATAGAATCGAGATAAATTTGATTTAAGACAGAACACAAATGTCAAGATAGTTTTACACCGCGCAAGGTTAATTTACATGTGCGAGATGTTGGACTGGATACTGATTTACATTGAAAGAAATAATGTCTTGCGTTAAATCCGATCTTATTTATACTCAATGTTCCATGAGCTGGTGAATATGACATTTTATTGCACCTCGCACAAAATCCTAGGAATTTCATTGGATTAGAGCAGTCACATCGGGACTCTCTATTATTCTATAGTGGGTCAGTAGATTTCATAGAGGGTCACTAAAACAATATAGACTACAATTCCGATTCAAAGTTTATTTCATTTGCAAAGTGTTCTTTTAGGCGTTAGTAACATACATAATAAGTAAATTAATAGTGTTTTTAAACTGTACCGGTCGTGACGTCAACGTCATGACTTAAAATTTCGCGAACGTCTGAATGACGTTGACGCTCCATTAAAATGGGTTAAACATAGGTTTTTGCTTTAAAAAATATGCCCTATGCAATAAATCAGTTAGTGGGTTTGTTACTGACCCCCTACAGAAATATGTGGGGTCAGTCAGATATATAGGGGGACTCTTCTATTGCCTCGCCCCCTATAGATCTTACTGACCCCACATATTTCTGTAGGGGAGCAGTAACAAACTCAATAACTAATAATAGGAAAAGACTCGATAAAGGAGAGGAATGTTATTAAATCATAGGGTATGTTAGCTTTAAATGTATCAGTCATGCAACAACAGGGAAATATCCTTTAAATCGAACACGTTTTGTACGAGTCTTGACTATATCCTTATACAAAGAAAAAAATAAAACTATCCTTTGGACGCAGGAAACATGACCAAGAGAACACAAAAGCAGACTCAGATGTAGTGCTTTAATGCTAGCTAATGTATAAAGCAAAAATTGCCACGTCCATAGCACTGGCGTTAGCGATATTATACTTCAAATCCACCTATATGATATCTCGATGATCCTAAAAGACTAGATAAATAACACTACGGATTCGTAGAGTAGCGTAGAGATGTTTCACAGTGCAGTGCCGTAAACGAACACTAATGTGAATGTTAATAAAAGCTGAAAGGGAGATCCTTTTGAAGCAACAGTACACAGCATCCGTTGGAATAAATCTGTTCATCAGAGGTAATGAAAGAAGCTGCATTCCTATAGGATAGTAGTAACTGACAAAGCACGGTTTTTGTTACGATCCCGAAACACAATTCGATACTCCAATGTAGAACAGGCCGTCAACTCTATTACTTCAGAAAGCCAGGGTGTGTAGATATGCAGGAAAAAAACATGTTTATGTTCATTATGGACTGACTTGACGTGACAATTTGCCATACGGTACCACAAAACAATTACGGAACAGGTAGGAGACTTATTGAGCCTGTTTATGAGAGATAATATAAACGTTCATGCCCATTAGCACCGGCTCAGTTGTTTATGGCTTTTAAACAATACAATAATGGAAATGCAGCATATTATTCAAAGATATATCATTTGTGAAATGTCTCAGTTTTAAAACATTTCACATGCTTCAATATGCTTTAAAATGAGTAAACAATTAGAGTTATTTTAACATAATAGGGTTCTACTTCTAAACTCGACTTAGTCACAAAGACCTGCCGTCTAGTCTTATGTTTTTCTCATCTTTAAGTCATGTTTGAAGGTCACACTTCATGTAGATACGCGACACAATATATAGTATCAGTATTTGGTAACAATTAATACAGTCTACCACTACCATAAACGTACATTTATGTTTGCAAAATCTCTACTTTTAAACCTCTACAATTTATAGTAGAAAAGTAATACAACAAATGAATCAACTATTCCTTTAAGTCCAAATAGTATTGGCTCAAGTCCCATTAATCTAAATTGTCCAGTGTCCCTTTAATCAAACTTGTCAAATATCCCTTTAATCCAATTTCACTTCAAGCAGATATAAAAATCGAACAGGAACATTAGCATTCAAGGATGACAGTCAGCCACAAACACACAAAGAAATAAAAAAGTCCACAGGGTCTTTAAACCAGGTTCTAGGGAACACCAAACCTCACTCTTACGCTATTGTCATCCCAGTAAACGGGACGGTGTAAATAAATATATCCCCGCCCCGCCTCTAGCAAACAAGAAAGCCTTAACAGGCAAAATAAAGTAAAACAGATAACTGATCATGAGTATATAATATAAAAATTAAAAGCATAGAAAGCTACAAAGTAAGTACTCAATGACTTGGCAGAAGCCAGAGCAACAAGAGAACAAACCGTTAAGTGTACGACAAGACAAGATTAAAGTCTTTCCCAGTTTTCGCAATAGTCCAAATAATTCAAATCTGACGACAAATACATATTATGGAGAGGGGCAGTCAGAAAATCGCATTCTACCATAAGTACAAGAGGTGTTCAACGTATAACGTAACACTTTTATTTTGTAACTGATTCACCTATCATGATATTCTCGCCGAATATGTTCATTTTAATGTCAATTCTATAGATTACTTCGATATAAAATATTATGACATTAACTAGTAGTTGCTTCCTAATTTTGCTGCAACCGTATTTTTGAAAAGAGGGTGACAATGAAGTTTTGAAGCAAAAATCTTCAGTTATCAGGTTATAAATAGAACTGGAAAAAAAATGCGTGCAACTGAATTGTCGTACAACGGTATATAAAACAAAACACACATTTGCAAATAATGATGAAAACAATATAAAATTTGGCAAAAAATATCTGTATATGGTATGTTATAATACAACAATAATAACTATTAATTGTTGTCTTACAAAATATGAATAAAATGATTATTTGGTTTAATTTTTAAAATAACATGTAAAATACGAGGAAACGGTCCTATTTTCTGTATAGAATTATTTTTTAATATTGCGAAAAAACTCTTAATTCAAACATTTGTATATATTGTTTAAATAAGACATACGATCATATTTAAGTTGCAAATATAGTTTTAAACAATTATTAGCGTATTCGAGGGTTTCAGCCTTTTGGTTATCCAAATAGGTTTTAACACTGCCGTCTTTTGAGGATTTAGGTAGACGTCATGTCATCTTAGTGCCCACAATTTGTCCGGTCCTCTCACAATCAATAAGGAAAGCATAGTGGCGAAATGTAAATGGGTCAATCAATAAACATGCATTGCGTTGACAAAACGATAAGGTCATAATCTCGTTGGTAAACGTTTTTACAAGTATAATTAATATCGTATGCATGTGATTATGATCAAGAATCGTATGAAGTTTGTAAGTAACATCATTAATGTCAGGTTGTAATAGTTCTAGAAGAGTTCTTAGATTACTTTTATATTTTAAACGTAGATCAGATTCACGATCAAACACTTTTGCAAAGGTTTTACGAAGTTTATGATAACGGTCGCCCTGCTCGAGTAGCTTATTAGTTATACAATATTACGAACATCAATGTCTTCAACACGAATACAAGCTCTGCAACACTATATGAACTAATACGTTGAGAAACGTAGACGCCATAACATCCCCATCTAAGTGGAGATAATTACCAAAATCAAAATTAAGACCATGAGTGATGTAATTCAAGAAACGAAGCGACAGTAACAGAAACGTTAGCTTTGTTGAGTTGAAGTACTTTAGGATAGGTAGTATTAACCATAGTAGAAATAGAAAAGATTGTCCCTGTTCAATATGTCATGAGATATCGTAAAAGTAATAACAAATGCAAACGACATCACAAACACAAAAGGGTTGACAATAAGGCTATCGCCTTGGAACGGTCAGTGGCAACAAATGCCACTGTTTTTTTTAAATATTTACGAACATAATCAGCAGCACGAGTATCTAGAAAAATACTTGCATGACAATACAATCAATACCAATATTAAGAAATATAAAAATATCGGACAGGGAAAGCAGCATTCAAGGACGACAGTCAACCACAAACACAATAACAAACACGCAAATAGACAAACGAGAACGCAAAAGTAATAACAAATGCAAACGACATCACAAACACAAAAGGTTCTAGGGTGCACCAAATCTCAGACTTACCCTTAAGAGTATTTTTAGAAACCCCACTCTTACCCTATTGTAATCCCGGTAAAACGATGTAGTGTGAATAAAGAAATCTCCGCCAGGCTGTATCCTCTAACAAAATAGACAGCGAAGATAGGAAGTATAAGCATAGCAGCACAAAACGGATCATGTTGATATGAATACAAACGCCTAGATGGGCACAAAGAAAGTTATCAATGACTTGACACACGCAACCCACAGTGCATCAATCTCCGGACTCAAACTTCTGTAACTAAATGCTTTAGAAATGCTACAAAACATGTTTTTTGCTACCGTAGAAATTACATTATCTGTTGCCATTATATCCCGGCAGTGTGGAGTATTACTTCAGCAATGTCAAAGCTCTACTAACACAATATCATCCAACACACAAGTATACGCCGGTATTGATATATTAAAACAAAAAGCAGACCTTAATGAAATCACCATTCTTAACGATCAAATGGTAGAAAACAACGACCAAGGAAATTAGTTTACTGACGTCTGGATGAATAATTGTAAATACTTCAGAAACAGGCTGGTGGACAATCAAATAAATATAATTAAATATGCGGATGCGGCCTCCTATATGGTTCATATTGAACATGATATTTGTAATATAAGTTGTAACTGTAACGTTTGCGTATATGACTTAAATTTTACCGTTTGCAAAAATGTATAATGCGTAAAATATCATTCCGCTTTCTGAACAAAGGGATATTATCCTTATTTATAGTTGTTTTAGATTTGTATATATTAACATTGCGCGACTTAGTGGCATACTTTCTGTGACGTAACTTTGGAGTGTACCAAACTCGAATATGCAATGGAATAGATATAAGTGCAGTGCAAATGAGTAGTTATAAGTGCAGTGCAAGCAAATGAGTAATTATAAATGCAGTGCAAATGAGGCGTTATAAGTGTTGTGGAAATGAGTAGTTATGCATGCAGTAGGCTTTGAGACTGGCCTCGTAAAATAAAACATAACATGTTTATGGACACATATTCTATTTTAATCCTTCAAAGTATTCGCCCTTAACAGGAATACACCTTTTTAAGCGAGATATCCATGACCGGAAAGCCGCAGAGTAGTCTCCTCTTGGTATACCCTTCAATCACTGATGTACCGCACTGCCAACGACACTTCTCGAGTTATAACGACGTCCAGCGAGCGTCGTTGTCAGATTGGGAAACAGAACAAAGTCATCCGGACTACGATCCGGCCAGTAAGGTTGGTGTTGAAGCTGTATAACATGTTCATCTCGGAGAAATTACAGTACTATAGCACCTTTATGGGAAGATGAATTGTCATGTATGAGATGTATGCCCATTAACCCAGTCCTTAGACGAAGTTTAACATAGTGATTTTTCACTGATTTTAAGACCTTGTCCCTATAAAGCTTTCCCGTAACAGATTACCTTGCAGCACTAGCTATGTGCACAATTGGACCCTTTGAGTTGAAGGAAATAGTGTAGAGAACCTTCTTTGTACTTTTTTGTCTTTTGGCAATTACGGATCTGTCTTGCCCTTTCCTCAGCCATTGTTTATTATTAGTCCGTCGGTGAGGTTCAAACTAATCTGTCTGCATCACCTGTTACGAGCTCATGTAACCGTCTTTCATCGGTAGTTCCACATTTTTTCAAGAGTTCTTTATAGCATTTCACTCATTGTGTCCTTTGCTCTTTGATCAATAGATAGGGTACTCACCGTGCACAAACCTTGTTTAATTTTAAACGCTTCGTTAAAATTTCATGAGCACTTCCCGTTGATATGCTCACTGACGCAGCTATCTCAGAAACAGTATATCTTGTATCGTCCTTCACAATAGCCTCAACAGCTGCAATGCTTTTTGAGGACAATGATGTATTTGGTCTTTCGACACTGTCAAGATGTTATAGTTGGGTTTTTCTTCTTTAAACGCTTTTAATCAGTTGTAAAATGTGGCTTTTGGAACAGAAGAATGCCCATAAATGCTTTTAACTTCATGAATGATTTGTTTCTCAGATATATTTAAAGCGCAATGCATTTTTATATAAGTCCTAATTTCCGCGTTTCTCACTGGTTTCATATTTACTGCAGAAAATGGTCAGTGTATATGACATGTATGAGTAAGCTCAATTCAAAAGCATATAACACAATAATCCCTTGACGAATTGTGATAACATTTTCAGCATACATTGCTATTGAAATTACCTACGCAAGCTTGTAAAAAACATGCATGTATCCGACTTAATTTCTTCGAAATCGCATCAGTCTCAAAACGTTTTGAATGCCCCTCGTACCATCACTAACTGCTGAATAAATAATGAAACATTCTAAGTCTGTTTCTTTATAAGTAAAATATATTTCACATATACTGAAAGGAAAAAGAAACACATAATGGGTATTTCCGCTATATAGTGTATGTTTAATATGCTACTGCTAATCGAATGATACAGGGCGACATTAGGCCTGTCCTTCCAAAATAAGGTTTAAACAGCACCTAACACACCAATGGTTACCCCTTTAAAGTTTAATTATCGACTGAATAGCATTTGAATCAAGCAGGTGAGCAACCTTAGGCCTAAACAATTTGCAATCTCGTAACATTAAACACAATACTGATATGGCTTGACTTTTTCAAGCGAAACTTCCACGTTGATGAATTTCGTGTAACAAAGTATCCTTTGATTAAAATGTCCCCTACATGATAGAGTTGTTCTTTCTGCAATTAATTGTAGCCCCTTTTTGTACAAAACACGTTGATATATATCTGGAATATTTTATGGATTTAGGTGTATACTCGTATAACAGTGAAGTATATGCATTTTTTTTTATTATGCGTTTCTTTTTCCTTTCAGTATATATAACGACCTTTTTTAAGAATTTCAAATGTAGTTAAATCATTCTTATATTGTATTTTATAATATTCCTCTCTTTTTACAAATGGTTACAAAAGAAAACGCATCAAGAAAAGAGTTTTGACGGGTTCTTTTAAATGTTGTTTTAGCTGGATACGATGCAACATTCAACTAAACATATGACGGGAGTTCGCAAAGGCATCTTGTATAATGCTTATTCCGTCTTTGTATATTCAAAAATTATTACCGAGCCTACATTTTCTACTTTTACTCACAACTTATCAATTATCCCTAGAAATGCTGTGTGGCGAATATCAGTCTTTTGATTATACTCTTTAAAACAAATTTTCGTTATCAAAATGTCAGCTTTTTTCATCTTGGACGGCTTTCATTTGTCTTGAATCTCATTCATAGCAGTTTGTATTTCATTGTTGTCCACCATTTCGTTCAAAGTAGACTCCAGCGTCTTGCTGTCAGCCATTAGTTTTTTGATGTATTTAAACTCTTTGTTGATATCGTCAACGTTATGGTTTATCTGCTCATTTACTTCTTTTAATTTCAGTTATTTCGGTATCAAAAGCAGTTCTCATTTGTCTTTAAGCATCAGCAATAATAGCAACAATAGCTTCACGTCTACCATTTGTTGATTTGTTGGTATCTCTGTTATAAACTGTTTATTAATACTTTTAAAACCAACTTGAATTTTATCACCTAACCTTTTATAGAGCTCGGTATCTTCCACTCCAGCCTATTTTTTGTAACTCTTTCAAAGCATCACCCAGACGTTTTATTTAATCTTTTAAGCCATGTTTATTTTCAATAATTTGTTCACGTTTTGTTTGTTACTGTTGTTGTACCTGACTTATTTTGTCATCAACATCTGTTGTTAAATTGTTTAATCATAACTGGAATTTTGTCGATATTAAAATAGTTTATAGTCTTTCCTATTCTTCTTAAAGGTAATTGTTTGGTTGCTACATCATCTTCATCAGTTGGATTAGCCACATTTGTAAGTCTATTATTGCCCATATTAAGATCACCTTTTAAAACGTTTTCCTGATTTTAACCCTTGTGAAGATAATTAGCAAGATGTTTCTGTTTTACATACTCAGATGTCACAATACCAAAATTTGTAGTATTAACTCGTCCAGTACTAATTTCCTCACAAAGATCATTAAAAAGTCCAGTTATAATATAGATTATATTAAATTTCACCTATAAAATTGCCATTCACTAACTTAAGTTTTTATGCCTACCTTTGATAAAATAATTAATAATATCATTTTGATTACGTTCACAATCATGATCATCAGAAATAACTATCTATTGAGTTTCGGAGGATAAGTCATTTACAGGGATAAATTCATCATTTGAACATTCTAATATATCTTCTATGGGATTTTTTTTGCTATTTTTCTAAACATTCTGATAAAACTTTATATTTAGCTTGCTCTAAATTTTTAGCAAATAAATAAATAGTTTCATAGTAAACTAGAGGTTTTAACAACATATGAAATAATGTATTTGTTTTATAAGATCCTGATTTACCACATATAATCATTCTAAAACAACAGTGTGGCATAAAGTTGTTATTTGAAATTACTTTGTTCTACCTATGTATCATAGTTTGTAATTTCCATATAATATATAGCAGATTAATTATTAGTAAACATGTATAAACCAAAAATAAATATAATAAATAGTTATATCATATTCAACTTAACTTATCTTAACCTTATATTATTTTATCTAACCTTCTATTATACATGTCTTTGTTAAAATGGAAATACAAACATCAAGTGAACTTGTAAGAAAGGTTGAAAATAAATAAAAAAAAAAGAATAGAATACGGAACTAGTCGTGATTTAAACAAATAAGTATTTAAACCAGTGACTAGCGAAAATAAAGGTCAGTCAGAACAGCTAACGAACCAGTTAGCTACTCTTCCAGAAATGAGAGCCTTAGGCGAGGACGTACAAGAAAATCAAATATATCATGGAATACTTCAGTTATTTTACGAAGAGCCAGAAATACTTACTGGTAATCTAGATGCAGGTTTGGATAAAGCTGTATTAGGAGAATGTAATGTACCATTGCCGTACAAAGTAGATATAAGAAGTAAAGATGTTTTGGCAAAAATGAATGAGATGCCACGAAAGTATTCAGGGAAATTGGTACCGATCAAAGATCTCTTATTAAGAAATTAAAAAGCTTGGAGACAAGTGAGACAGAAAATGATGTACTTATGCAAGAACGTGAACAGTTAGAAAAACATTCAATGGCTGTACAATATTATAGGGACGTAACAAGTGAATAATTAATCAAACATCCCGATATCTTTTCTAGGAAAGGATTACAACAAAATATAATAGAAATTCTTATAAGGTCAGTAAACATAATCATTACCGGTATGTTATAAATTGATTTGCCTGCACTTACTGGTATCTCAAACTAATTGCTAGACAAGGAGAAACAATTGTATGAAACCAATCAGTAGACAGCGATTTATTGATTTGATAACTAAACGCTATAATAATAACAAAACTTATTCCAAGCTGTCTCAAAATGTTTTTATGAAACTGCAAAAAATATCTCGTTTGTCAATTCATAAAAGTTCTTCAAAGTTTAAGAAGATTTTATTAAGTTGTGTTGAATATTACAACAGTCCTGATGATTTGGTTAATGATTTGGAGTTAGTATGTGGAAGTATCAAATCAGGAAATAATAGTACACAGTTAATATATAAAGGTATTAGGATAATTAATGAATTATTAAAAATAGGTAAAATATCATCTGGAGAACATGAACAAGTATTTTCTAAATATTTTGAATAATTGTGTAACTATAATTATACATGACAAAAATTAAAAACAAAGAAGAATTAATTGATCACTTGACACGACTTGTGGCTGTATACCGGCGTAGTTATACATTGTATGGTATTATAAACACAACGTTACAGATTACTAGTGTAATAATTGGTTGTGTTGCTGTTCTAGCATTGGTTCCAGAAATTACTGTTTTCGTGGCTGTATTTGATGCAGTTCCTCCAGTAGTTGCTGTTTCACTGAATAAAACAAAAAGAGCAGAAAAATAGACTTTGTTGAAAATACATCATAGGAGTTTTAAACAACTTCTCTCATATGTCTAAACAACTGTAGGACTAGAAAATGACGATGAGGTAAGTAGAATTGCTTTTAATAAAATGTTAGAGATAACAAAATAAACGATAACTTTAAAAACCCTCTGGAAATGTACATAAAGAGGTACAAGTTGATCGTTCACTGCAAGTGACCAGCTCAACTGGTAGAGATGCTTTGTAGGAGCATCTGTTCAGACTGAATGGGCATAATATCCTATCATAACTCTTTTTCATTTTTTTTCCAAATCCTATCGTAGTTGTTTCTAGTTTTAGTCGAGTTTTTTCTTTTCTTATTTTTAATATCATAAATATTTTTGAAAAATATATTCAAATTTGATTTATTTCTTCCGACTTTCTATTTTGCCTAAAATATTTACAATTTTGTAAAACAAATTTTCATATCTTTGTCTTTACACAGGACATGTAGGAGATAAAAAATTAAATGTTATCAAACGTGTTTTCAAATGATATGTTCTATGATAAATATTTGTTATACTCTGTAATGAGGTCATATTCATTATGTGTCCCGCAGTTAAAACAAAATTAAATGTTATCAAACGTGTTTTCAAATGATATGTTCTGTGATAAATATTTGTTATAATCTGTAATGAGGTCATATCCATTATGTGTCCCGCAGTTAAAACATATAAGTTCTTTATCATTAACTTCACATGTACCGTTAAAATAAATGCATGCATGAGTAGACTTGATTTCATTGACATGCCTAATATTTTTCGAGATACTCATGTAGTTGATTATATCCAAAAATATTTCAAAAATTCCGAAAGTCCTATAATTTGTTATAAGTATAAAAAGCCTATTATACATATTATTTTCAACTACAACAAAATAGTTTCTGACCTTGATATAGTACGTAATACTCCTAAGGAATGTGAATGCAACTCATCACAAGTTTGCTATGCTCCAGCAGGTCATGTCACCACTGGTAATTTTGATATTATTGATAAACGTATTCCGCATTTGTTTTCCAAAGGTCCTAAATATAGATTACCTTCAACTATTGATTTTAATGCCTGTCGTGCCCAGATCGCCCACTTCATTGAATATTTTAGTGTCATATGGTGTCTTAGAGAACATGCGGACCCAAACTCACTTTCTACTTGGAAAAAGTCAATTCTGAAAATTATAGATGCACGTATTAACTTTTATAATGCTAACCCCTCTTTACTTCCTCCGAGTCCTAGGTTTTTCTTTCATAATTTAAAATCGGGAATTCAGGAATTTCATAATAAAATTTGTTTTAGTTCCTGCAGATAAAGCAGCTAAAAATTTAATTATTGTTTGACGCTTACATCACGGCAATGTTTTATCTCTAAAACTCGGCAGCACTAATTCGTATACTCCAGTTAATTCTACTGAGGATGATGTTGGTTCCGCACATATCAGTCGGTGCACTACTTTCAAGGCTGGTGTTAACGATAAGCAAAATAAACTGCCTACTATGTACTGGATTCCTAAATTACATAAACATTCTTATAAGACTCGCTTTATTTCGAATTCTAGTGCCTGCACCACAACAAACATCTCCAAACTTGTAACTTCTTGTCTTACTGCCGTTAAAGATCACGTTAAATTATATTGTGATAAAACTTATGAAAACTCTGGGATTAATTTATTTTGGTCTATAAAAAATTCAGGAGACGTTCTTGATAAAATTTTCAATAAAGGTCAAGTTTCATCAATAAGCACATATGACTTCTCTACACTATATACAACCTTAACACATCACCTTTTAAAGACAAACTTATTTCTGTTATTCAAAAAACATTCGCTAGAGAAAATACTACATTTTTTACCTGTAATAATATTAAAGCGTTTTTTTACTAACGGCAGTTTAGACAATTATACTATGTGGACTTGCTATGAAGTTTGTGAAGCACTCATCTTCCTATTAGATAATGTTTTCGTCCGGTATGGAACCACCGTATATAGACAAATTGTTGGTATCCCTATGTGTACGAACTGTGCACCACTTGTCACAGATTTGTTTTTATTTTGCTATGAAAAAGATTTCATGTTGAGTCTTTCACCAGATACCCAGGCAGATGTTATTGAAGCTTTTAATGACACCTCTCGGTATCTGGATGACATATTGAAAATTGACAACCCTCTCTTTCCAATTATGGTTAATAATACTTATCCTAAAGAACTTTAGCTTAATAAAGCTAATATATCTAATAATAACGCTTCTTTTCTTGATTTAGATCTCTCGATTGAAAATGGTGAAATAATTAGCACAATCTATGAGAAGAGAGATGATTTTAATTTTGACATTGTTAATTACCCCACTTGGATGGGGATGTTCCCCGAGCAACTACGTTATTCATTCGATCTTTGGAGATCGCTGAGCCCGATACTTATATTTAGTTATCGGTGGTACATTTTCAATTTCTTTTGTTTTCTTACTTAATTTTTGATTCGGTGGTTCCACTACTCCGGCCGATAAAAGGCTCTGGGTATTGTCTAACCACTTATAGAATATGTTGTCTGCTTTATATACGCAGGCTTCATAACCGCTGCTCCCAACTAAATTCCATTATGTTTATTTCGCTCTTCGGGGCATTTCATTTTATTAGATACAGGGACCATACGCCGCCGTACGACATGGGGAAGGAGTATACTCCATGTCCACCGACATATGCATGCAATCTTTGCGATGGTTAAAATGTTATACTATTGATTTTATGAATTTTGAGTTCTGATCAACCCGGGGCTAGAGGGCGTGAGCGGTAGCTAGCATATTTCACTACCGCTCATGAACAGTCTCAATCAAACCGAGACTGCGATATTTCGTATGTGTCGTGCTCGGCCGTTTCGAAAGGTCCTTTCTCATACTCTTTCTTATGGGGTGTATGTGTCTCAACTTATTCGTTTTTGAAGAGCTTGTACTCGAGTTGAGGTCTTTAATATTCGTAATCTTTGTATAACTAAAAAACTGCTCAATCATGGTTACCGTTACCATACACTTCGTAAAACCTTTGCAACATTTTAGTATCGTAACCCTGATATTCTTTCCAAATATAAAAGTAATTTAAGGACTCTTCTGCGACAACGACTATCACAATTTGACTTCTATGGTGATGTGATTTATAAACTTCGTAAGATTCTTGGTCATGATCATTTTCATACTATATTTGTTAAACTTATTAAAAAGTTTATCAAAAGAGATTATGACCCTATCATTTTGCATCGTACTGCATGCTTGGTGGTGGACCTTTTTACAGTTCGCCACTATGCTTTCTTCTTTAATTGTAAGGTGACCGGACAGGCTGTGGACCCTATGATGACGCCTACCTACAGCCCATTGGGACGGTGGCGTCCAGGATGATTGTCTATGATCTTTCTTGTCGTGCCCTTAATGGTTTATTCTCTTGTTGCTCTAGCTTCTGCCAAGTCATTGAGTACATTCATTGTGGCTTTCTAGACTATTGTTAATTGTATTATATTTACATGAGCATATTTGTGTTTTACTTATTTTGCCTATTGATGTTGCCTTGTTGGTTAGAAATTATATCATGGCGGGGATTTCTTTATTTACGCTGTCCTGTTTTAATGGGATGACAGTAGGGTAAGTGTGACGTTTGGTGCACCCTAGAACCGGTTCAAACACCCTGTGGCCTACTTTGCCACTGACCGTTCCAACCCTTATGTGTTTGTGATGTCGTTTGCTTTTATTATTACTTTTGCCTTCCTGTTTGTCTGTTTCCGTGTTTGTTTCTGTGTTGTGTTGTTGACTGTCCTCCTTGAATGCTACTTTCCCTGTCCGATCGTTTTATATTTCTTGTAACAAAGCTTACTTCTGAAACAATATTGACATATAACTGTTCTACAACCTTTACAATTCATTATATTATAATATTACATTATATTTCTAAGTTAAATAGATATAGACTTAAATAAAAAGCATCTTATCTAATATTATAAATGGAGCAAAACGTTATAAATTTTAAGAAAAATTGCAATGAACACATTTCAACATTTGATTTTGAAAATGTAATTAAATGTGATAAAGAGCTGATAATCGTGCAAATTTAGATGGGTAGATGATAAGATAATCTCTAAAGCACATGAGCTAAACTTATCACGGACAATTAGAAAAAGCGATATAAAGAGAATGAATATTTATTGTAAGGAAGTAATCTCATTAGCACCTAGTAACTGTATAAATAGGGAAACTTTTATTTCACAATATAACACTATATTAGATCGCGTAATTGATATTATAATCGATGATTGGCAAAATAATGGTTAAATAGATAATTATAGGCTTAATGAAAAAATTATGTAATATTATATAATGAGTGTTAGAGAAATTCAAACAACCACATAACAATATTGCAAAGTGTTTTTAAATTGTTATTGTAGATAAAACACCACCCGCATGCTCAACGTTGGCAAACAAGAATATAGCTTCAAAACGTTCGTTAAACCGAATTAATACAAACAAACAAACCGTTTTAAAATGAGTGTTGATTGGAAAATTACATTTTTTAAAATAGCGCGTGCATCAACTTCGTATAAAACAGTTAATTTTGCTTCAAAATCATTATTAATCACAAACATAAATGAAACTAACGATGCACGAGATAAAGCAACTAATGAAATTGTAAATATAATTGGAAATTGGCTTTCAGAAGGAAGTTGTTGAGCAATTGAATCAGTTGATGCACATTATGTAAATCGGGTAAGGTATAAGCCTTTACCAGTTAGTTCATATTAATATTTAACAAACGAACTTTCTTATGGGGTGTATGTGTCTCAACTTATTCGTTTTTCAAAAGCTTGTACTCAAGTTGAGGACTTTAATATTCATAATCTTTGTATAACTAAATAGCTACTCAATCAGGGTTACCGTTACCATAAACTTCGTAAAACCTTCGCAAAATTTTGTTATCGTAACACTGATATTCTTTCAAAATATAAAAGTAATTTAAAGGACTCTTCTGCAACAAGGACTATCACAACCTGACTTCTATGGAGATGTGATTTATAAACTTCGTAAGATTCTTGTTCATGATCACTTTCATACTATCGTTGTTAGACTTGTCAAAAAGGTTATCAAAAGAGGTTATGACCCTATCATTTTGCAACGTACTGCATGCTTGGTGGTGGACCCTTTTACAGTTCGCCACTATGCTTTCCTCTTTAATTGTACGATGACGGACAGGCTGTGGACCCTATGATGACGCCTACCTAAAGCCCATTGGGACGGTGGCGTTTGATGTTTGTCTATGATCTTTCTTGTCGTGCCCTTAATAGTTTATTCTCTTGTTGCTCTGGCTTCTGCCAAGTCACTGAGTACCTTCATTGTGGCTTTCTAGGCTATTGTTTTTTTATATTATATTTACACGAGCATGTTTGTGTTTTACTTATATTGCCTATTGATGCTGCCTTGTTGGTTAGAGATTAGATCATGGCGGGGATTTCTTTATTTACAGTGTCCTGTTTTAATGGGATGACAGAAGGGTAAGTGTGAGGTTTGGTGCACCCTAGAACCGGTTTAAACCCCCAGTGGCATACTTTGCCACTGACCGTTCCAAGGCGGTAGCCCTATTGTCAATCCTTTTGTGTTTGTGATGTCGTTTGCTTTTATTATTACGTTTGCCTTCTTGTTTGTCTGTTTGCATGTTTGTTTCTGTGTTTTGTGGTTGACTGTCCTCCTTGAATGCTACTTTCCCTGTCCTATCTTTTTATATTTCTTGTTATTCTAGAAAAGGTTTGATTAATTTTAAAAAAAGAGAAAGATAATGAGACAAAATGCTTCAGAAGTGCCACTTAGCTTATAATATACCTCTTGGAAAGATATTAAAGTATAACAAGCATACATATAATGTTAATTATAAGGGAATTACATTTTCTGTTACATAACAACAGATTAAAAAAATAGAAAATCAAAATAAATTAGTATATTCGGGTATGAAAAGAGTAAAAGTATATCCTTTGTACATATCAAAAAATAAAGGAAACATATTTGTGACATTCTTTCTATTAGCGAGAAAGAAAGAAATCAGTAAGTATGGAAAAGGATTTTAACAGATTAATGTTTAATCAAACAATACAGAAGGGTAAAAAATGGTTTTGCAAAACATGCTTGCAGTGCTTTACATCTGAAAATGCCTTAAAAAGAACAAGCCTCGGTGCCTTTCAATTAACGGTAAACAAGCAATACAAATGCCAGAAGAAAATGAGAAGGTTAAGTTTAAAAACGATGATAGACAATTAATGGTTCAATTTGTTATATATGCTGACTTTGAAGCACTAACTGAAGACATTTCTTTAGCGCTTGATAATCTACAATATCATACACATAAACATACAAAATCATACTGATTGTGGTTACGGATACAAAGTTGTTTGTTGCTATGGCGAAACATATTCTAAACCAGCTGTGACATACGTTTTATAAGATTTTAAAGATAATGATAGAAGAAGAAGAATGTTGCTGGAAAACTATGTCGCAGCATTTAAAAAAGATTTAACAATGACAGAATCACAAGACAAAGACTTTAAAAACTCTAAAAAAAATCCTATTTTAAATACAAATCATATGAACGGCGACAAGATGGTTCGAGATCATTGTCACATAACTGGAACGTTTAGAGGAAGTGATCATGAATCGTGTAATCCTTATTTCAGATTAACTAGTAAAATACCTGTTGTATTTCATAACTTAAGTGGTTATGATTCGAATTTTATAATGCAGCACATTAGAAAGTGATATGTTATACCAGTATAGATATAAAACTAAATTGCAGGGACAAATACATGGCTTTTATGTTGGAAAAATATTTGGTGTTTATTAATAGTTTTCAATTTATTTCTCAATCACTTGATAGTTTAGTAAAAAAAATGTACAGTCTGGATTGTACAGTCTACCAACAGCTAAGGTCATATGGCGACTTTCCAGCTTCCACTGGTTAAGGACGACCCCAGTGCCTTTCCATAATTTTCGTGCATGGGCGGCATTCCACAAGCCAGCTGGATAGCTTCCTCACTTAAAAATCCTAGGTCCACTGCTCGCATTTGCAATATGACGAATAAGGGAAACACATGGTAATCATTGTAATAGCTGCATTACGTTACATTTTCATCATTTTTTAATTTGCCTATTAAGACTAATGCTTTACGAAATTGATAGGATATTTATTTTCGAAACTCACTTACCAAACCTAAAATAATCAGTTTCAGCCGCAGAATAACAGTTTTAAAGTCACAGAGTATATATAGATTAAAGGTGAGTAAGTAAGTGCCGCGTAAGTGCATGCCTACAGGTCGTAGAGAAAACTGGTATTAATGTAAACCTATGACATTATATATCTATTAAAACTATCAGTTTCGAGCTGTGGTAAAAGGAACTTAAAATGTGTAAATGGGAACTGGGACTCTGATTCATCGGTAATATCGAGCGTTATAATGAGTATATCTGAAATGGATACATTGTATTGCCCTTTTTTCTTGCAGACTCTATTGATAGCAAAGAAAGACAAAAATATCGGACAGGGAAAGCAGCATTCAAGGACGACAGTAAACAACAAAACACAAAAACTAACACGCAAACAGACAAACGAGAAGACAAAAGTAATAAAAAATGCAAACGACATCACAAACACAAAATGGTTGACAATAGGGCTACCGCCTTGGAACGGTCAGTGGCAACAAAGGCCACTGGGGGTTTAAACCGGTTCTAGGGTGCACCAAACCTCACACTTACCCTACTGTCATCCTGTTAAAACAGGACAGTGTAAATAAAGAAATCCCCGCCATGATCTTATCTCTAACCAACAAGGCAGCATCAATAGGCAATATAAGTAAAATACAAATATGCTCGTGTAAATATAATACAAAAAAACAATAGCCTAGAAAGCCACAAGCCAGAGCAATTAGAGAATAAACCATTAAGGGCACGACAAGAAAGATCATGGACAAACATCAAACGCCACCGTCGCAATGGGCTTTAGGTAGGCGTCATCATAGGGTCTACAGCCTGTCCGGTCATCGTACAAATAAAGAGGAAATCATAGTGGCGAACTGTAAAAGGGTCCACCACCAAGCATGAAAGTGAATGAAAGTGATCATGACCAAAGTTGAGTCTGAATCGGGAGATAAAGTTTTGAGTCTAAGTAGATCCACTAGGTTTCTCAAGTCTGTCCTGTAGTTTGTTCTTAAGCAAGACACTTCCATTTACCTCTGATGGAGATATAAAACTTGCGGTCTCGTTTATCGGTGTTTAACATTCGAGCACTTTAAGGAAGCATACCAATTTATCCGGAAATAATGGACAGTTCCCGGATTCTAATAGTTCTGTTTCTGCATTTGTTACAAAGTCTATAACGAGGTAAAATTGTTTACGTACGAAACAGGTGTTAAATTAAACTGTGACTACTACAAATATTTTATAAACGAATGCAATTTTGACAAAACAGAATGTATTACATTAGCATATATAACTTGAGACATGTTTGACATTCACATTTGTCTGAGCGACATTTCAAGAGTGTTGAATACACATGGAACAATGAGAGTTGTTATAACTTAACATATCAAAATGAAATGTTGTGCTTGCAGAATCCGTTAGAACTAGTTTTACAAATCAAATGAGGATTTTGATTACAACCTTGACTGAAAATGGAAGGTAATTATAACGATATTGGTTCTGTATACTAGAATACATTTAATTTGAAACAATATACTTATACTATTTTATGAATATGACATTTGGGTATATAAACATAGTATCGTCATGATCTTAGGATCACATTTCGATTACATATTAAAATAACTCACAATAAGGTGCAAAGCATTTCTTTTGAAATTGTCAAAACAGACTTGCATGCCATCTTCGGAATGGTTAAACTGTTGTACTATTGATTTTATGAATATTGAGTTCTGCTCAACCCGGGGCTAGAGGGCGTAAGCGGTAGCTAGAATATTTCACTACCGTTCATGAACAGTCTCAATCAAACCGAGACTGCAATATTTCGTATATGTCGTGTTCGGCCGTTTCCAAAGGTCCACTCTCATACTCTTTTACATTCAAAGTTAAAATTGTGGTAAGTGGCAAAATATACTGGTGAAAACTCAAGAGTGATTTCCGTTTCATGTAGCAATCTGTATTAAAGTTTACCCAACTGGCGATACAACATCTTTATTTATGGTCTAAGTGTTTGGAATGGGATGGTATATTAACATTAGTATACTGAATGATACAATGCACCACCTGGTTTAGTTTTATTAACGCAACTTATGCATTTCAATGTGTTAACAATTTCTCTTAACATATTCTAAAATACACACGATTATGCATGTAACTCATTTTTTGTGATGAACAATTGGTGAATGTAGTTCGATTTAATTAATACATCTAAAACGTATAATCACTTTTAATTGTAGGATGCAACGTTTTACTGAGAGCGAAACACTAAATGGGACAGGAAAACAAATACGATAATAAATGTGCGATTCTAACAATAAATCGGATTCCAGTCGCCTTAAAATGAACATATTGAATCGTTCTCTTGATTTTCTATACATTCAAATGCCAAAACTGATCCATCATGTTTAAAACATGTCAGGAGCAGTCAGGTGCCACCCACAGTTGTCTTTCACCAGATACCCAGGGATGTTACTAAGATGTTAATGACACCTCTTGGTATCTGGATGACATATTAAACATTGACAACTCTTTCCTTTCTTCTATGGTTAATGCTATATACACTAAGAACTTCAACTTAACAACGCTAATATTTCTGATACTAGGGATTCCTTTCTTGATTTATATCTCTCAATTGGAAATGGTGAAATAATTAGAAAAATATATGACAAGAGATTAGATTTTAATTTTGATATTGTTAATTATTCCTAATTAAATGGGGATGTTCCTTGAGCTTCTTCTTATGGGGTCTATGTGTATACACTTATTCGTTTTTCTACAACTTCTAATCGAGGTGAGGACTTTTATGTTCGTAATCTTTGTATGACTAAAAATCTACTCAATCAGGGTAACCGTTACCATAAACTTTGTAAAACATTTGCAAAATTTTATTATCGTAATCCTGATCTTCTTTCCAAATATAAAAGTAATTGAAGAATTCTTCTGCGACAAGGACTATCACAACCTGGCTTCTATGGTGACATGATTTACAGACTTCGTAAGATCGTTGGTCATGTTCATTTTCATACTATCTTTGTTAAACTTGTTAAAAGGTGCACCCTAGAACCTGCGGTCTTTTTTTGCCACTGACCGTTCCAGGGAGGTAGCCCTATTGCCAACCCTTTTGTGATTGTCTTATTTTGGACATTGATTCATCTTTTAATATGTTATTCGTTTCTGTGAGTGTTTGTGGTTGACTGTCGTCCTTGAATGCTGCTTTTCCTGTTCGATATTTATCATCTATAATAAGTATAATCATATGCGATCATGTAGAAATATGAAGATATTATTTAATTTGCATTTTAAATTTTCGGAACAAATATGAATGCCTTTAGTCAGGAAAATATTAATAGTTTAGCTGTATGTACAATCATGATGTATGCATTTCTATATACATTAATCAAATAGCCCCTAAAATAGGTGAATTTCTTCTTTTTTTGATATGAATCATGCAAGTGTACCTTAAGTGCCAAGTGTCATGCTCAGTTATGATTGTCGCTCAAGCGAAATAGTATTAAAGTGCCCTTCAAATGTAATTCCCACAACCAACGCTTTAGAAGTTAGTATCCACATGTTTAAAATAACTATTGAATAACGTTTATGTTTCGTTATATACCGCACTGGTGACCCTTGCGAGATGGCTCTGTAAAATGATACTACTATAAAGTACGCTGCCGACACATTAATGAATGAACATGGAGGTAGACATTATGTGTATTGCACGGATGATACATGTGTAAACAAAGAAGACACCCTCCCTCGAATCTCACAGAAATGTTGTCACTCATCTGCAATCTGTATTTAGTAGTTTCATATGATGATGTTTATCCGAAACACATTACTGTGCTGTATCTGTCTATAGATAACGATCAGTAATGTTTCTGGCATGAACATTCGATATGTCTTTTGTTTGATGGATGGCAGTGTGGGCTTATGTCTAATGATGCTCGGTCATTATATGAGATTCGTGGTCCATGAATCTGGAGTATTGAAAATGCTCTAACCCTATAAAAGTAGGGATACAAGTCAAACGGAAACTGTAGCTTTCACAGAACACAGTTAAAAGGAAAACAGGAATTAACTCAAACAACAATTCGTACACATAAACCGTTATAGCATAAACCGTTATAGCATAAACCGTTATAGCATGCACGTACATGTAAACACACACACGTTGGCTTTTAAAGTAAGAAAAAAGGTAAATATTGTCATTAATATTTAATACAACCCTTTGCTATCTCAAAATATATGATATTTACAGGTATATTAATCACGATTAAACATGACCTGTCCATGTTTTATGACCCTATTTGCAATGAGAATTATGAGATATGAGAAATCCGTTTAAGAGGCACACCATCTCTGTTGTATGCATTTGTTCAGAAGTCATGACAATATATTCCTGACAAGAAGACATGACTAGTTATATTTAGTCTATTTACCCGAACCGGAGAGAGGTGCATATATTATAAGCAAGAATACTCCCCACAAGCCCATCCCCACCCCTACGATGTAAACATGTTAATAAGATATAAGGCAGAGTTTCTAGTCCTCAAACAAATTCAAATTATTCTTTAGAATGCCAACGTTTACTAGCCTTCAGACCTACATTAAATTCTTCCGACGTTTAAGATCAGATTTAGGCATATGTTAGTACTCTGGACACGTTTGTATTTTGTTATCCTGCCTTATTTCATTTATTGGCTGATTCAGTTCAAAGTCGGCTTGTCAGTAGTCTTTGTTAAGGTCATTGGGACAACGTGACATTCCTATACTAATAGCGAGCATTGAACCTTTTAAGATAATGTTGTTAGCATTCATCCCGTGGAATTCATTGAAATTAATGAACTGGCTACTAAAGGATACAGGTTAGACAGAGTAATTTTAAACACGTCATCGGACTGATTCAGTAAAAAATGGTTTAAACATGTCTCATTGTCGGAATATCAATTATAAAACTCTGCTAATATAAGCTTTCACGTCGCGTAATGGAATTAAGGCGAGACCACGTAATGAGGTATGGAGAGAACTGTAACCAATGTTTACTCACTTGTAGTTCAGTCAATTTGTATATGTTTCTATGAATATTGTAATGTTGAATTGATGTATTGTAACATATCTGCAATACAATATTATTAAACTAAATTAAACTAATGAGGTACGCGTTCGTGAAACTGTCGCAACACTGTGCGCTTATGAAAATGGGCGTGTAATGCAATTACACTGCTTTGTCCATAGAATGGGAATCTACTCCAGCACGCAACATATAGATAATAAGTAAACTAATTCCTTTATGCTTCGGTTATGCGTTAAAACAGCTAAACGATTCCTCTCAGTTGCTTCACAACTTGAAATCTATTTACATGTTAACGATTGTCTGCATTCATACATAGGCGAGGAATGGTAGGATGTAAACGTTGTATATGAATGAAACGAATGAAACATATGTCACAGCAGTACAATGTTACCAATTTATAAGGAAGACGTATCGTGCAGGGAGAATTAATGGCAAAACACATACGACAGTTTATAAGAATAATTAGAAAACGTTTTAACGCTTTTCTTCACTATTGTTTCCATTACTGTTTTATTACGAACGAACAGTACAGGAAGTAGTCCAGTATTATAAACAAAGCTGTTTTACGATTTGATAAGTAAAACAGATGAGAGATATATTCCAATAGAAACCACAGCATCCACACGCAATCACCGTAGGCCCGGACTGTACAACAAACATAGAACAAATTAAGTATACAATGAAAAAGACATTATTGAACACAAACAAGTGGTAAATGAACGTTTTCATGTATGCTGAACACATCTATATCTTTATTTGAAATGTGTTCTACCTTATACATGTTTTGATTTAGACAACATGAGTGAGATGATAATTGTTTATCCATCTGAGCTCAGCATTCTGTTTAGCTTGTATTCTTTGGTAGCAACTTCATTAAATTCAATGAATTCCACGGGATGAATGTTAACAACATTATCTAAAAAGGTTCAATGCTCCCTATTAGTATTGGATGGTCACATTGTCCCAATGCACATAAACAAAGACTATTGCAAAGAAATATAAAAATGATCGGACAGAGAAAGTAGCATTCAAGGAGGACAGTCAACCACAAAACACAGAACAAACAGACAAACAAGAAGGCAAAAGTAATAATAAATGCAAACGACATCACAACCACAAAAGGGTAGACAATAGGGATACCGCCTTGGAACGGTCAGTGGCAAAGTAGGTCACTGGGGGGGTTAAACCGGTTCTACGGTGCACCAAACCTCACACATACACTACTGTCATCCCATTAAAACGGGACAGTGTAAATAAAGAAATCCCCGCAACGATCGAATCTAACCAATAAGGCAGCATCAATAGCCAATATAAGTAAAACACATATATGCTCGTGTAAATATAATACAAAAAAAACAATAGCCTAAAAAGCCACAATGAATTGAATTGAATTGAATGTTGTTTAAAGGCTCATCAACACAGTATAGGTTATTCAGAGCCGCCCCAGAGAGAGGGGAAGGATACATAGGAATCCGGGAACCTGCCGTACTCTTATTATCGAATAGATTCCTATGGTTTTTTGACGTGCTCGGAGGATAGACCGATACACGGGACCGCCCGGTTTACGTCCCCATCCGACGGACGAGGGTAAGGGAAAGAGTCTTGCACAAGAACACACCGACGGAACTCAGTGGCACCACGGAGGATTGAACCCGGGGCCTCCGGTTACAAATCCGCCGCGCTACCGACTGCGCCACAATGAAGTTACTCAATGACTTGCCAGAAGTCAGAGCAACAAGAGAATAAACCATTAAGGGGGCGACAAGAAAGCCGACTTAGAACTGAATCAGCCAAAAGAAATAAGCATGATAACAAAATAAAAACTTGTCCGGAATCCTAACATATGCCTAAACCTGATCTTAAACGTCGAAAAGAATTTAAATTTAGGTCTGAAGGTTAGTAAACGTCGGCATCTAAAAAATAATTTGAATTTGTTTGAGGACTAGAAACTCTGCCTCATATCTTATTAACATGTTTACATCGTAGAGATGGGGATGGGCTGGTGGGGTTTGCTTGCTTATAATATATGCACCTCTATCCGGTTCGGGTAAATATATTAAATATAACTAGGCATGGCTTCATGTCAGGAATATATTGTCATGCTCTCTGACTCCTCATATCTCATAATTATCTTTGCAAATAGGGTCACAAACATGGACAGTTCATGTTTAATCTTGTTTAATATACCTGTAAATGTCATATATTTTGAGGAAAAAAGGGTTGCATTAAAACAATATTAATGACAATATTTCCTTTTTGTTACTTTACCTGCCAACCTGTGTGTGTTTACACGTACGTGCAGGCTATAGCGGTTTATGTGTACGAATTGTTGTTTGAGTTAATGCCTGTTTTCCTTTTAACTGTGTTCTGTGAAACTACATTTTCTGTTCGACTTGTATACCTACTTTTATAGGGTTAGAGCATTTTCAATATTCCAGATTCATGGACCACGAATCTTATATAATGACGTGAGCATCATTATATATGTATGAGACATCAGCCCACAATGACATCAATCAAACAAAAGATATATCGAAAGTTTATCCAAGCCTGAAGCATTACTGATCGTTATCTATAAACAGATACAGCACTGTAATGTGTTTCGAATAAAGATAATCATAGGCAATTATTAAATACAGATTGCAGATGAGTAGATTTGAGGAAGGGTGTCGTCTTTGTTTACATGCGTCATCTGTGCAATACACATAATTTCTACCTCCATGTTTATTCACTAATGTGTTGGCAGCGTACTTTATAGTAGTAATATTTTACAGAGCCATCTTGCAAGGGTCACCAGTGCGGTATATAACGAAACACAAACGTTATTCAATAGTTATATACTCACTTCTAAAGCTTTGGTTGTGGGAATTACATCTGAAGGTCACTTTAATAGTATTTCGCTTGAGCGACAATCATAACTAAGCATGACATTTGGCACTTAATGTACACTTACATGTTTTATATCAAATTATTAAAGAAAGTCGCCTCTTTTAGGGACTATTGGAATTAGTTACATAGAGAGATACGATTGTATATAATGTATATAGAACTACATACATACAGCTAGACTATTAGGATTCTCTTGACTAAAGACATGCATATTTGTTCCGCAAATTTAATATGCAAATTAAATAATATCTTCATTTTTCTCCATGAACGCATATAATTATACTAATATATTAAACTATGGGTGTATTACACCTGACTCTCATGACATGTTTTAAACATGATGGCTCAGATTTGGCATTTGAATGCATAGAAAATCTAGAGAACAATTCAAATGTTCATTTTAAGGCGACTGGATTCCGATGTATTGTTAGAATCGCACAGTAATTATCGTATTGTCTTTCCTTTTCCATTTAGTGTTTCGCTCTCAGTAAAACTTTACATCGTACAATTACAAACGTTTTATGCTGTTTCCACACAAATCATTCGGTGCACTACTTTGAATGCTGGTGTAAACGAAAAGCAGAACAAACTGCCAACTATGTACTGGATTCCTAAATTACTTAAACATCCGTATAAGGCCCGCTTTATTTCGAATCTAATGCCTGCACCACCACAAACATCTCCATCCCTAGAACCTGGTTTAAAGGCCCCACCCCCATTATGCTTTTTTTACCACTAATCGTTCCAAGGCGGTAGCCCTATTGTCAATCCTTTTGTGTTTGTGATGTCTTATTTGGCATTTTATTCATCTTTAAATTTGTTTATTTTTGTTTCTGTGTGCGTTTGTGGTTGACTGTCGTCTTTGAATGCTGCTTTTCCTGATCGACTTTTATATCTATATTTTCATATATTAATTTACACAAACTACATTCACCAATTGTTCATCAAAATAATGATATACATGCATAAGTGAGCTGTCTAATCGTATACATTTTAGACATGTTAAAAGCAATTGACAACACATTGGAATGCAAATGTTGCGTTGATAAAATTAAACCATGTGGTGCATTGTATAAGTCAGTATAATAATGCTAATACACCATCCCATTCCAAACTCTTTGACCATAAATAAAGATATTGTATCACCAGGGCTGTAAGCTTTAATACAGACTGCTACAGGAAACGGAACTCACTCTTGATTTCCCCCAGTATACTTTGCCACTATCCACGAATTTATCTTTGAATGTAAATATGTTTTGACAATTTCAATAGAAATGCATTGCACCTTATTGGTGTTAGTTTAATATGTAAACAAAATGTGATCCTAAGATACAATGTGTATATAGCCAAATGTCATATTTATGAAGAAGTATAAGTATATTGTTTCATATTAAATGTAGTCTATACAGAACCATTATCGTTGTTTATAATTAAATTGTATTGGTCCTTTTTTCTTGCAGACCCTGCGGATAGCATGGTTGATTCTGAATCCGGAGATGTAGTTTTGAGTCTGAGTAGATCCACTAGGTTTCTCTAGTCTGTACTGCAGTTTGTCCTTAAGCAAGACACTTCCCTTTACCTCTGGTGGAGATATAAACACGAGCGGTCTTGTTTGTCCGTGTTTAACCTTCGAGCACTTTAAGAAAGCATACCAATTTATCCGGAAATATTAGGCGGTTCCCGGATTCTAATAATTCTGTTTCTGCATTTATTTAAAAGTCTACCACGAGTAAAACTGTAAACATACGTGACAGATGTTAAATTAAACTACTGCTACTATAAATATTGTATAAAAATGACAAAGCAGAATTTATTATATTAGAGTATATACCTTGAGACTTACGTGGAACACTGAGAGTTGTTATTACTTAAAATATTAATATGAAATATAGTGCTTGCAGAATCCGTTAGAACAAGACAAATGATCACAACGTTGACTGGCAACGGAAGGTATCCATTTCAGATAAACTCATTATAACCTTCGATATTACCGTTGAATCAGAGCCCCGGTTCCCGTTTATACATTGTAAGCTCCTATTACCCTACATCCTAGGTTTACATTAAATACCAGTTTTCTCTACTAATTGAAGGCATGCACTTACGAAGGCATACACTTTTAATCTATATATACTCTGTGACGTTACAACTGTTATTATGCGGCTAAAACTGATTATTTGGTTCGGTGAGTTTCGAAAATAAATATCCTATCAATTTCGTAAACCATTAGTCTTAATAGGGAAATAAAAAAAATTATGAAATTGTAATGTAATGCAGCTATTACCATGATTTCCATGTGTCTCCCTTATTCGCCGTATTACAAATGCGAGCAGTGACCTAGGATTTTTTATGTGAGGAAGCTATCCAGCTGGCTTATGGAATGTCGGTGGTTCTACCAAGGTGCCCGTCCGTGCACGAAAATTGCATGGAAAGGCACTGGGGTCGTCCTTCACCAGTGGAAGCTGGAAAGTCGCCATATGACCAAAGCTGTTGATGCGACTGTATAATCCACTTCACTTCAATTGTCTCAAATTAAACTACTGTTAAACATCAATACTTATTAAGCAGCACATCACAATACTGTTTGGAGACAAATGTCTTAGTGTGGAGTATATTTAAATTGGTAATGAGCAATAGTATATAACATAAGCATTTGTTTTAAGCCTTGTATTAAAGTATTTTGTTCTAAGCTTATGTAAAAAAAACACCGATTCTATATACTTGACCGAGCCATCATCATATTAAGGTTATTAAGCTTAGGCACATAATGCAGTGATTTTATGTTTCAGCTATATATGGAAGCTTCAATGTACCCCCCACCCAGATTATGTGATGTTTATGGCAATAAATTCAATAAAAAGCTACATGAGTTGAATATATATTGTTTGCACAACATCCACACAGCGACTTGATGACAAACAATGTCGCAAGACGACTTAAATTATTTTGAAATCAGGTTAAGTTGACTAAAATATTGCGTCACTCATTTGTATCTGGACAAGATATCGTACATATGCTGAAATATGCACTTCTATTGCAATAAAATATGCAAGCGCAACCATAGCTGGATTCACGGCCGATCTATGCTTTCTGTTTATCTCTCCAATACGGAAAATGCTCGATGGTTGTCAGTCATATCTTTACTAGATCTAAAAGATAAACGTTGGTATCAAATGCGCATACAATGTTAGATAAAGTTTTGTGAACTTGGGTTCTATTTTTTTCTTTTAAAACACTAACGGATCTAGAGTGGAGCTCACACACTACACCCCCCCCCCCCACCCACCCCAACCCCTACACCGTCTCTATGGTTTGATAAAGGATATCAAATGTTTATGTGGATCCCCTGATAAAATAAAAGAGTACGAATGCATTTGAATGTTATTAAACGGCTCATAAATACATTATATATGTTATTTAGGGCCGCCCCAGAGAGAGGGACGATACATAAGAATCCAGGAATCTGCTCTACTCTAACTAACGCATATATTCCTTATATTTGTTTATTAACGAATTTGAAGGAATGAATTTTTATTTATACGGATTTCCAACATGTTTAATTCCTTTTCACCCTGAGCCAAACCCTTTAACAGCTTAGGTAATGTTGGGGGTATTCAAAGGACAGCCCGGTTTACATCCATAACCGAGGACGAGACTAAGCGAAAGTGTATTGCCCATTAATGAAATTCAGTAACACCGGTAAGGCTTTCGTCCGAGTCCTCCGGATCTATCCGACTAGGCCAAGCCATCTGCCTGAACGATAAAGTGTTATCCGCCTTACGTTTGGAAAATAATGATCTTAAAATAAAATTGAAAAGTCGAGAGGTCATATCTAGTTGTTTATAAAATGATATATTCATTCGATATTGCCAATGCAACAAACAGAATCGGGTGAAGCAGCAATGTACAAATAGCAAACGTTTCTGGTAATCGGTGGACATTAGTATGTATTAAATAAGTCCGATAGATGTAGTGGCTCAAAATACATAATTCCATACATAAATGCCAACAGTTGTCTCCGCTTTTGAAAAAAAAAAACGATTTGTGTTTGCACTAAATGTATTACGACATGTCGGTTTATAAACAGTGCACTTTCTTTTACAAACGAAACACTCTTTTTACAACATCTTTTAATTGGTGTGAAACGTCATTTTTCAGCACAGTTTGATTATGTAGGACGGTCGACATTTTGTGATGGAGGTAGACCACGCACTTATTCCTGTTTAGAACCAGTACTGTATACCACCCGCCATTTATAAGAATCTACATGTTCTCACTTACAAATTGAGCTCTCAGTGAGCTCGAACCCGCAACAGTGAGAGACGAAAAGGAAACGCAACGTCGTTAACCCTCGACCACGGAGGTATTAATCACACAAATGTACCTAGTTTTCGTAGGTGTAAGCATTTCTAAAACATGTTTGATTAGGAAGACATGATAGTAAATACATGTTAACAACACATCCACTATTTTCCATGTTTATAACGGCCAGGGGTCCTTTACATGAGCAACCAGGATCAAGATAACGCAGCCAGGGTCCGCTATTGAGAAACTGTTGGACTACCTTGTTATATTTTAATTCATTTAAGACCCAATAAGAGTATGTGCCTTACATAAAACATGGCTAATTAAGTATATGTATCCAATGCAATCCTAATTACATTCTTTTCTGAAATATTAGGGTATTAGTGTGGTGGATGGGGTATTTGACAGGTTCAAATGATATTCAACCTACTGGGGTCCTATTTCAAGAATAACACCATCATCATGCATACGTGTACATGTAACTAGGTTACTGTACGTTGTTAGTAATAACTTGTAGACCAACCTCTTTGCTTTATAGTTATTTAAATCTAATAGTGCATACATGTATGCTTGTATACAACATTTACAATATTTGTAGCATGGTCATGGACAATTCTCTTTGTTCAGACACAGGTGTAAATCTTTTAATTGAAAATAAGACCTGTCAGAATAACTGTGAGAATAACAGTGAGAATAACAGTTAGAATAACTGAAATAGAGCTGAAATGGACATTCTACAAAACAAATAGAATATGGTTTCATCTCGTTGGTTAATTTAAACACCTCGATGGGCTATGCCCATCTCGATGTTTAAATGAACCAACTCAATGAAACCATACTCTATCTATTACATAAAACACAAACAATTATCCTTATTTTTCAGGCGTGTGTCTCTTTGGTTTGGTTGAGGTTTGTTCCACTATCCGCATTTCTAGCTCATTTAGAAGAAAGTTCAAACCGGGATGGCTTACATTTTTACTGCTTTAATGGAGGATATCCCTTGAAGGACATATGCGATTTGGCTGTATGTGCATAATATAGTAGTTACGTTAAGGCAATTAAAGCCGCAAAGCAAGTGAACTGAAAAAGACAGGAAGCAAAAATAAAACGTTAACGGCACGACAAAACAAGATCGAAGACGAACATTGCATATTAACATCCCTTTCTGTATTTAAAATTACGTCTCCATAAGGTACATACTCTGTCAGATCATTGCAGTATCAAAGAGGAAAGCATAGTGGTGAATAGTAAATGGGTCAACCACTAAACAAGCAGTGCATTTCACTATGATAGGTTAATAACTTGTTTTGATAAAGGTATGTAACAATCGTTCAAGAGTTGTAGCATTCAAGGACCACAGTCAACCCAAAACACGCCTAGAAAAAAAACGATAATTAAAAAGATGAATAAAATCCAAGATATGACGTGTCATGAAAGTGTTGATTATAGGGCTACCGCCTTGGAACGGTCAATGGCAAATAAGGCCACTGGGGACGGGATTTAAACTTGATTCAAGAAGGCAATACACTCCAAGCTTACCCTATTAATAATTTATCCCAATAAAACGGGGCAATGGAAATATATATTGTTATATTGTTTAACAAACAAGGCGGCATTAATAGGCAATATAATTATAACACAAACAAATATGTAGATATAAATATAAACATCAAAAGCCTAGAAACCACAAAACATATTCTCAGTGACTTGGCAGAAACCGGAGCAGCAAGAGAACAAACCATAAGGGTAATAACAAGACACGATTCAAGACAAACGCTACCGTCCTTTGAGGATTTAAGGAGACGTCATCGTAGGGTTCCACAATCTGTACGGCCATCGCGTAATCAAAGAGCTAAGCATAGCGGCGAAATGTAACCACTAACCATGCAGTGCGTTGCAACTTATTAGGGTCATAACCTCTTTTGACACGTTTTAACAAGTTTAGTAAAGATTGTATGAAAGTGATCATGGATGTTACGAAGATTGTAAATCACATCAATATATGTACCAATATACATATGTAGTTGCATGGAGTAAAACAAATAAGTCTGTTTAAATAAGTCTACATGTTTAATTACTAAAAATGCTAGGTACAAATTATACGTCTACTTTAGACCATAGCTCGACCAAGACTGCACACGGCTCTGTTCATGCAGCCGCATTCTGATAGACAGCCTCTTTCTGATAACCACCAATCCCAGGCTTTACCTAGGATGTACTTATTTAACATCTATTTATATATTAAGCTTAATAATGGCACACCATATCATTCGAGTTAAACATGATATATATTTAATAGATTCAGATAGCATAGTGTTACATATAGAGGTCAGTTAAGACGTTTGTAAATCACATCACTATAAACACTATGTGTGATATTCTGTGTCGCAGACGAGTTTTTAACTTGAATTACCTTTTTACCCCAAAAGTCGATCAGGGTTACCTAGCAAAACCCTGCAAAGGGCTTTCAAAGTTTAAGATAACGGTAGTCATGCCAGAGCAGCTTCTTAAATAAAATTGAGAAAGTGGTCCTGTAGAAATTATTGCACCCAAAAGCAATGGCACCATAGATCTGCATTTGTCTAAACCGCCGTTTTACTTTTGCTAAAGGCAAAACATGTCGATTGTTGTTATCCAATGTGTTTATCTTTGATAGTGTATTTAGGTAAGGTTGTTTATTGTGTTGAAAATCCATACGTACTTATAGATTAAACTTGACTTGTATTGCTAATTTTATCAAGATAGTTCTTGAGCTGGCTGTACACCCCACTCCCCCACCCCTCACAGGGGGAATTTTGTAGGGTATGATTTTCTGAAGGAACATACATTAAGCTTCAAAATGAGACATGTGTGCCATCTAAGCATTGGGGCTTTAGTGAGTTTTGGGGGAAAACGTTGCGTTTTTAGACGAAAATCGCCAAAATCTGGAATTATTTTTTAGAAAAAGAATGGAATATGTTAGAACCAATTTGAATAGATGGAACAAATCCACATGTCCACACGCATCTCTACATGTCCCACTATATAATTTATGGATCCGATACTTAAATATTGAGATTTTGGGTAAAAATGTTAAACAATTGAATAAAATCGTTGATTTCTGTAATACATTTGGGGTATTTAATTAAAAATTAGAAATATATCTAATACAACAAAAAAAAAAATTATTGTAACCTTTTTGGGCATGGCAAGGTCCAGTGATTAAAAAGAAAAAAGTTCCAAACAACATGATGTTTGGAAATGCCTTAATTTTGGGGCGAAAAATGGAATTATTTTTTAAAATTAGTTTCAACATAAACTGATCAAATTGAAGCAATAAAATGTTATACAGCATATATATTCAAGATTTTCCTGGCATCATATATAACATATGTGCTCAAATATTGGCATTTTAGGGCAAAATGTAGGAAACAATGACAAAACTCACTGATTTCTGTAATCCATTTTGGGTATTGGGTTAAAATTTAGAAAAAAATATTTAATACAATAGAATAAGGATATATGGTAACATTTTGGATAGACAAAGGTCCAATAATTAAGAAGAAAAATGTCATGAACCATATGATGTTTAAAATATTGCCTTATTTTTCAGGCGAAAAATGTGTATTTCCGTGAAAAATCAACGGAATCTGCAATTATCTTTTGAAAATAGTTTGAACATAAACTTATCAAATTGAAGCAATAAAATTTTGCACACTATACATATCCAAGTCATTTATTGTATCAGATATAATATATATGCTCAAGTATTTATATTTTAGGGCAAAATGTTGAAAAAATGACTAAAATCGCCGATTTCTGTAATGCATTGAGGTATTGGGAAACAATTAAAAGTGCATAGAAATAACGGAAAACAAAAATATTGTAACATTTTTGCAGTCCAATGTGCAATAATATACCAGAAAACCCATCAGAAGATGGTAAATGCTGCTTTATTTTGTTGGAGGAAAATGTGTTTTTAATAAAACATAAACGAAATCTGGATTGTTTTCTTCAAAAAGTAATTTAAACATACATGTTACAAAGACATATCGCCAGATAAGAGAAAAAAGTGCAGTCTTTCTTCTATGGAACATTCCTATTCTCACCTGGCGATATTTCCATTGACCAATCATATGTTTCCAAGGAGTGCATGGCAGGCTGACATTTTATTTGCTCAAACAAGCCTACTCTAGCTGATGCCTTATGAGAATTTGTTAAAAAATGGCATGACAGAACCTCCCGAGCAATACAACACATCATTTACTAGTTGTTGAGCTGGCTGTAGACACCCCCTCCTCCCGAACTCAGGTAGCCCTCCTCTTATACGGTCTAGCGACCGAGTGCCACGCCGTTGAGTCACAAAACCTGTGGGTCGGCCCAGCGGCCGTCGGCATACGGTCGATCAAGGCTATTTCTCTCTATATAACTATACTGTATATAGCTCTAGGTGCCATGTTCGAGACCCGAGCTCGGGAAGCCATCCCACTGAAACGACCTAGGGATTCAGTGCCACGCATAGCGAGGACCGTTGCCCGTTGGGTCACAATACCTGTGGGTAGGCCCAGCGGCCGTCGGCTGCGGGTCGTTCAAAGTTATGTACTATATAGCTCTATGTGGCATGTTTGAGACCCGAACTCAGACAGCCTTCCCCCTGATACGACATAGGGACCGAGTGCCACGCGTAGCGAGGACAGTTGCCGACAGCTGGCTACTGGTCCCGTTGTGTCACAAAATATGTGGTTCGGCCGAGCGGCTATCGGCCGAAGGTCGTTAAACGCTATTTCCCTCTATTTAACTGTATATTACTCTATGTTCCATGTTCAAGACTCAAACTCGGGTAGCCCACACCTTGATAAGGCCTTGGGACCATGTACCACGCATAGCGGGGACCTTTGCCGACGGCTGGCCACCGGTCCCGTTGTGTCACAAAATATGTCCATCGGTCCAGCGGCCATCGGCCGATGGTCGCTCAACGCTATTTCTCTATTTACATATATAACTATACTGTATAAAGCTCTAGGTGAGTTACGAGGTTCGAGACCCAAACTCGGGTAGCCTCCCCACTGATACAGCTTAGCGATTGAATGCCACGCGTTGCCGGGACCTTTGCCAACGGCTGCCCACTAGTCCCGTTGCGTTGTGTCACCCAATCTGTGTCGGCCCAGCGGCCGTCGGCCGATAGTTGTTCAATGCCATATCCTTCTATATAACTGTATATAGCTCTATGTGCCATGTTACCCGGGTAGCCCTTACCCAGATAAGGCCTAGCCACCATGTACCACGCATAGCGGGGACCTTTGCCGTCGGCTGGCCACCAGTCCCGTTGTGTCATAACATATGTGGATCGGTCCAGCGGCCATCAACCGATGGTCACTCAACGCTATTTCCCTCTATACATACATAACTGTACTGTATAAAGCTCTAGGTAAGTTACGAGGTTCGAGACCCGAACTCGGGTAGCATCACCACTGATACAGCCTAGCGATTGAATGCCACGCGTTGCCGGGACCTTTGCCGACGGCTTCCCACTAGTCCCGTTGTGTCACCCAATCTGTGTCGGCCAAGCGGTCATCGGCCGAAGGTTGTTCAACACTATATCCTTCTATATAACTGTATATAGCTCTATGTGCCATGTTCGAGACTCGAACTCGGGTAGCCTTTCTCTTAATATGGACTAGCGACCGAGTGCCACATGTACTGGGGACCTTTGCCAACAGCTGGCCACCGGTCCCGTTGTGTCGCAATATATGTGGGTCGGCCCAGTGGCCGTACGCAGAGAGTCGCTCAACACTATTTCTCTATTTATAACGTATACTATATATAGCTCTATGTATCATGTTCGAAATACCGGTAACGTGATAAAGTCCAAGTCGCCAGTTGGTACAGGTACATGTTCCACAATGCTCTACACATAATGAGCTTTCAGAGAAATAGGGTTTACAATATTCCCCTTGGGGTGAGGGTTACTCCTACTAACTTACAGTCTATTTTCTATTGTACCGGTATTATATATTTTTCTAGATTTTAACCCCATACCAGCAATGGATTGCAGAAATAGTGATTTTGTTCCTTTTTTCCAACATATTTCAGCAGATATGTTATATATGATGCAAGAAAACACTTGAATATGTATGCTGTGCAACATTATATAACTTCAATTTGATAAGTTTATGTTAAAACTATTTTCAAAAATAATTCCAGATTCCGTCGATTTTTGACAAAAATACACATTTTTCGCCTAAAAATTAAGGCATTTTCATGCATCATACGGTTCGAGAAATATTTTTACTTAATTATTGAACCTTTGTCTATCCAAATATGTTTCAATGTGTCTTTATTCAATTGTATTAAAATTGTTTCTATATTTTAACCCAATAACCCAATGGATTACAGAAATCAGTGATTTTTGTCATTTTTTCCAACATTTTGCCCTAAAATGCCAATATTTGAGCACATATGTTATATAATGTGTCAGGAAAAACTTGAATATGTATGCTGTGCAACATTCTATTGCTTCAGTTTGATAAGTTTATGTTCAAACTAATTTCAAAAAATAATTCCAGATTCCGGCGATTTTTGACAAAAATACACATTTTTCGCCCCAAAATTAAGGCATTTCCAACCATCATGCGGTTTGAGACTTTTTTCTACTGGATCACTGGACCTTACCCTGCCTCAAAAGGTTACAATATTTCTTTTTTCTTTTGTATTAGATATTTTTCTATTTTTTAGTTAAATATCCCCAATGTATTACAGAAATCAGCGATTTTATTCAATCTTTTAACATTTTTACCCAAAATCTCAATATTTAAGCATCGGATCCACAAATTATATGGTGGGAAACGAAGGGATGCGTTCCGAGAAAGATTCCATCCAATTCAAATTGGTTCTAATATATTCCATTCTTTTTCTAAAAATAATTCCAGATTTCGGCGATTTTCGTCTAAAAATGCAACGTTTTCCCCCAAAACTCACTAAAGCCCCAACGCTCAGATGGCACACATTTTGAAACTTACTGTATGTTCTTTCAGAAAATCATACCCTACAAAATTCCCCCTGGTGGGGTAGGGTTTCTCCTACTAGCTCACAACCTAAGAAGGTCTCCTGAATTGAGCATTGACAAATTAATCCCAGAGTTTTCTTAAGCTTTAGCAAATTATTGTTTAGCAGTGTGACCAGTAAGACAAGAAGTTAAATGTTGGAAATGTTTATTGTGATGGAGGCATTAGAATTTGAAATAAATTGGAATTTTTAAGTTTGGTTATGTTATTTTGGAAGCTGTGTGCATGGTAACAAGAGTGTATTAAAGTGACCATGACCAAGGTTCTTACCAACTTTGTGAATCACGTCACCATATAAGTCAGGTTGTGATATTTCGCAGAATATTTCTTCAATTACTTTAATTTGTTCAAAGTAGCTCAGGGTTACGCTGATATGATTTAATGGTTTAGCGTATAGTACATTGTCAGCAACCGGCGGAGACTTGTTGCTGTACACGGTATATGAGCTCAGTTATCAGAGAGTAACACTATTTAAAGATAACACATGTAGTAATTTTAGAAACGGTATATATTCAAATATGTGATATAAGAAACAGTGTGAAAATATGTCATTACGTGGTCCACGTATTAACTTTCATACCACATCCAACCTTCTCCAAGAATCGAAAACGGGGTTGGCTAAGAAAAAAAACTGAAGTTCGACTTAAAATATTTGCATATTGTAAAATTCAAACATTAAGTAGGTAATTTTAAACAAGTTATCGCAATTTTCAGCAAAAAAATGTTTTTAAACTATTTTATTGTCGACATATCCGTTATAAAATCCTGTTAATATAAACTTTCCCAGCGCTTAATGGAATTAAGGCAGGGTCACGTAATATGGTACATTCTATGTGACATCACATTGATCATATATGCTTATTATTAAACTGCGATTATTGTAATTAATGTTTATGTCTACAGTTAGTCTTACATACAATGAAATGAAATGAGATACGAAATTACAACAAACATATTTCGTTTTTAATATATAAAATTCTGGTTGCATATACAATTACATTACGACGGTATTACATGTCTGGTAATGTCTGGTAATGTCATACACCAAAGCTGAGGTATATGTTTTGAAAAATAGATGGTTGTTTTGCTTGACATCGTCATGCTAAATTTCCTGTGTTATGTCGTGGTTGTGGAATGAACATCTGTTGGATGGTTTTGTGTTACGTCATAATGCTAAGTTACGTGTGTTTGAATGAGAACTGATACCGTGGAGACGCGTTCACACCTCATTGGTGTCATTGTATTTGTGTTCGTGTCACCAGTTGTATTTGGAGAGAGAGTCATTAAAAATACAACACAATATTGTTCATAAATGGAAGTCAAACAATATTACATTCCATATGGTAAAGTCAAACAATATTACATTCCATATAGTACAGTTGGTATACGTGGACTTTAGATAGATTTTTAAAATATTTACCTTGAAAGAAGAAGGAACTGTATTTTAATAATTCAGGCAAATATATAGATATCGATATCGGTCAGTTTGATATGTATACACACTCGTGCAAAGCAACGTGAAATTGGGATATATACTTTATTGATATAAATATAAGTATACAAGTCGAAATGCAGCTTTCACAGAACACAGTAAACCCAAAAACATGCAAAAAGATAAACAGGAATGGCAATGTTAATAAAGAATAAAGGTGTATGACGTCACAAACACAAAACGGTAGATGTCTACACATTTGTTTAGCTCATCCTATATAGCTACTTGTATACATGTTAATTTCGCCGCGGCATGCTCATATGGTGTGTTATAATTTTAAAATTGACGCATGAACTGAATTAAAGCGACTCCTTCAAACGATATTTTAACTTTATTTAAGTACATAAGGTGCATACACTCATTGACTCTGTGTTATTTAATGAAAGTGAAAACGCATATTCAGTATGATGTTGTTTACATTATATAAGTAACTAAATACGATTAATTTTCACTCTCTACTTCAGTTTAATCCAGCACTGTGTTATGTCCAACAAATTTCAAAAGAATGTTATTACTTTCAAAGTCAACGGTTTGTTCATGCTTTACTACACAATGAAACACATTTACGTTCACGTCCCATCAGACGCACTAGGCTAGGTGAAGTGTTTTGCATTCGGATTTACCGAAGTCAAAAATACAAAGAAAGATATACTTCATATGCCATTACGTGATCTTCCCTTAGTTCCATTGAGCGGTTATTTCGACAATAAAACACGTTTAAGACATTAAATGCGATGACATGTTTAAACATTACCGGAAATATTTTAATTTTACAAAATGCAAAGTATTTAAGCCGAAATTATTTTATACCCCTGCCAACCACGTGTTCGCTTCTTGGAGAAGGGGTTGGATGGGGTATTGAAGTTAATACTCGGACCACGTAATGCAAAGCGGTAAATTATTTAAATATAAGCTTTAAACATGCATATTTTCTTATAGATAAGCGTTGTTCAATTATTCGAGAGGCTCCAGTTTTTGATATTGTTCTATCAGGATTTCTTGTTATCGTACATGCAACTGACTGACAATAAATAATACATATTTTGCACAGCGGGAAGTGCAAATCCACCTATGGTGGTGAACTATTAGATTGTTGTTATAAACTGTTATCTGTAAAAAGAGATACATTCTAGTAGATTATAATGGGAAATGTTATACTTCGTCACATCCCTCTGACCTATTTATATGAAAGATATTTTATGTTGAGTCGTTTACCAGAAATTCAAGCAGATTTCATCGAAGCCTTTCATGATAGATATCTCTCTGTTACTGGATGATATATTAAATTGTGACATCCTTTTTTCTACTATGGTAAATAATATATACCATAAAGAAATTCACCTTAACAAAGCCCGTATATCTGATACTAAGACTTCATCTCTCAATTCAAAACAAACAAAAAATATAGCACAACTGAAGACACTCTCCGTATTGGGATGATACACATGTACAACCCTTTCATTTCTACTTTGGTAAATAATATATACCCTAATGAACTTACTTAACACAGCTAATATTTCTGATACTGAGGCTCCTTTCTCGATTTATATCTCCCTACACTTTATGACAAGAGAGGTGATTTTAATTTCAATATAGCTAATTAGGCAGGGATGTTCACAGAAAAATATGTTATGTGGTATATGTTTCTCAACTTCGTTTTTCTAGAGCTTGTCGTTGACTTGAGAACATTTAATATTACAACATTCGTATAACTAAAACGCTACTCCCTCATGGCTACCGTTACGATAAACTTCGTAAAACTTTTGCAAAATTGTATTCTTGTAGCATATATTTTCATTTAAAATGTATCAGTAATTTGAGAACTCATCGATAACAAGGACTTTCACAACCTGACTTCCATGGTGACATGACTTAAAACTGCGTCAGATACAAGTTTGGCCATGACCACATTCATACATTCATACACTCTCTATTAAACGCATCAACAAGTTTATCAACCGAGGTTATGACCTTATCGTCTGCTTTTTGTTAGATCGATGACCGTACATAGTGTGAACCCTACGATGACGTCAACCTAAATCATTAGAGAAAGGTAAAGATTGATGGTTGTTTCCAATTTTGTCTTCTCGTGCCGTTAATGGTTTATTCCTTCCTTTGATTACTGGCTGTCTGGCTTTCTAGGATGGCAGGTTAACGTCCACATTTTAACTATGGTAGAATAATGACCTAATTGAAAGGATGTTAGAGTTAGACCAAAATTGAGGATACTGCCCATATTGCAAGGATGGTACAGTGATGCATTAAATTATAAGGATGAAAGGGCATTGCCAAAATTCTAGGGATGTTCAGCGTCATATGCATACCATCGTAGGTATGGCTCACATTTATGTACTATTGACGTTTTTAATATTGATTTCTGCTCAATCCGGGGGTAAGTGGGCGTGAACGGCGCAAGCACCATTCACTACCGTTCATGAAAGTCTCAATCGAACCCATATTGCAATGTTTTTTTTTATATTTATTGTGTTCGACGATTTCCACATTTCGCTTTTCATACTCTTTATGATAATGACCAAATTGTAATGATACTAGGGTATTACGTGGATTGTAAGGATGATAGGGTAACGTCTAAAGTTAAAGAATGGTAGGGATGTACGGATGGTAGGGTGATTACCAAAGCATAAGGATTATAATGTAATGTGCCAATTGTAACGATTGTAAATATGTTCAGTTTATAATGAATTTGAAGTAGGTTCAAATAATGAACCAGATACTCAACTCTAAAACTGACATAAAATGTCATAGAACATTTAGAATGTTCCAATAAGATAAACACGTTATATTTAAAGAACCTTAACAGGCATATGATGCCCCATAGAAGGTCATAGACGTTTATAAAATATTCAAATAACCTTTCCAGAGTCATATGATGTATCACATGATGTAAACAATAAATTAGAAACTACACGAATAGTGTATAAGCACTGGTTGTCAATCAAACCAGTCTGGCTTAAAACTCTATAGTACACAATCCAGCTATTTATATATGTGCCATTAATAGAAACATATCGACAGCTAATCAATAAACATGTACACTTACGCAGCATTATATACATTAGGGTAAGAGTAGTATAATGCTCAATTTTAAAGAACGGTAGGTTATGCCCAACTTTTAAAAGTGCTAGAATAATCCTCAATTTGCAAGGATTGTAGTGAACATGCGAGGTGTTGCATTCTATATTACATCTCATGAACATACGAAATACAGACGAGTCTGCTACATTTTTTTCTGTTGTTGGTGTAAGGGCATTTATTAATGTTGCCTATAAATAATTGATTTAACAACTATGTTAATAGGGATGAAACACGTGAACATGACAGATTAAAAAATATAGATCAATTGACACCAGCTGTTAATATATACAACCTAAGGAAGCATTGCTCATCATGCCATTTTGCATATGTCTGCCGATTAAGTAGATACAAATTGATATTGTTTATGGAAAAAGATAACTATTAAACTAAAGATAATTGTACTACAAATACGGTTTCGTGAATATTTAAGACTGTATTTTGTGTTTGATATGTACGCAACCCGACAGCAATAGATATGTTGTAACATTTTATCAAACAGTTTAAGAATATAAGAGTTTCTCATATTTAACGTTATGAGCAAGTTAATTATCTTAAACAATAATGCTACTTTCCCTGTCCGATCTTTTTATATTTCTTTATACCTGGTCCTTTGGGATCATCAAGCCAATTATGTGTTGCCTTCAAGTAGAATATCGCTTAAGCCGGTGCTAGGAGACGTGAGAGGTGTTGCATCTTACAATTACCTCTCATGAACAGACTCAATTAAACCGAGTCTGCTACTTTTTTTCTCTTGTTTGTGTTTGTTGCTTCCAAGGGATCACCCTTTCAGTATTTATACCAACACTATATGTAGGTGTTGTTTTCATAAAATTATATCCTTTGAGATTCTAGGTATTAAGGAAAATTGTTGTTTTATCGCAACCTATTAGACTCCGCCAATATCACAAACAATGGCTTATGTGGAATGAGATATAGGGTTCTATAGAAATCACAACGTCCAAACGCAATAGCGCCGTAGGTCCGCACTTTGCTACAAACAAAAAGCAATATTTAATTAATTATACAATGAAAAATACAAAATAGAGAAAGGGTGGTGAAGACAGGATTACCGACTCCTCACGTTCGTAGCAATATACAAACAAATCTGCGACAAGGGGTGCACAAGTCGGTAACCCTGTTTCCGATCACTTTCTGTCGTATTTTGTTTGTTTCATTGTATAATTAAATAAATATTGCTCCTTGTTTGTAATACATTGCGGACCTATGGTGCCATTGCGTTTGGCAGCTGTGGATCCCGTAGGAACCTGTATCTCACTGTTTACATGTTTAAATCCTCTCAAACACTTCAGTCTGATTTGATGTCAAGTTGTCTCTAGTGCTTGTCTTTATTCTTGTGTTGTCGTAGCCTCAATGGCTTTATCTCTTGTTGCTCTGGCTTCTTCCAAGTAATTGAGTACTTGCCTTTTGGCTTTCTGTGCGTTTTCATTTATATATTCTTATATACATGATCATTTATGTGTTATACTTATACTGCCTGTTAATGTTGCATTGTTTGTTAAAGAATATAACCTTGCGGGGATACATTTATTTGCACTGTCCCGTTTTATTCGGATGAAAATAGGTTAAGAATGAGGTTTAATGCCCATAGAACCTGGTTTAAACCGTCAGTGGCCCTTTTTGTCACTGATCGTTCTAAGGCGGTAGCCCTATTGTCAACTCTTTTAAGTGTTGTTATCACATTGGCTTCAAACTGGTATTATATGTGACATGCAGTAGTTTGTATTACCAAAAACTAATGTAAAATCGAATGTCATTTATTATGCATACTATTTGGCTACTATTTTCCGGCAATATAATAATAGTATAAAGTAAGTATTGATTTGTAACTCTCAAAAAAGATGGCAGTTACTGACAGCAGTCCCACATGTTTACTTATAAACTTAATATAGATTTAACATGGCGTACCTCTTGGATATTTGTTGGATATTTGACTGACACAAATTATATTTAGAACCAACACACAATCAAATGCACCGTTCCGGTTAATTTTAGATAAATCACGCGAGTAGTTTCATATAAACAGCGATCTATTTGTAGAAAGAATGGTCGCTGAAAACACGATTTGTTATGAACCAACTAGATGTCACGGCAATGTCTAGTATAATAGATTCCAAATCAATAACGCCTTTGGTTTTGGAAAAGTAGAGATAACTCACAATTATATCAGAGAAATGAGGCCGGAAAAAAGCCGCTCAAATTAGCACATGCTGTATTGAACGATGATTAATAGAGGTAATGGTTTGAAATGTTGATATTAAAGTATCACGCACGGACAGGTTTACCACGATATCCAAGCAGTATCGTGTATTGCGTAAAAGCAACTATTCTTAAATGGAGCAGACATTATAAGCTCATTAAAACAACTCGATTGGTGAATATTCTGGCGGAGTTCGTGATATTCGATCAGCTTACTTTTAAGCATTCACATGACAATATCAAAATACGACACTACTGGTTAAGGAGATAAACCTATCTACGCTGCTATATAAGTATGAATTGTTGTTATTTAATGCATACGTCTCTTAAGGAGTTAAACCTAACTACACTGCTCAATATCTTTACATTGCTTTTATTATTTAATGCTTACGTCTTTTAAGGTGATAATCATAATTACGCTGCTCAATATGTATGAAAATTGCTGTTATTATTTATTATTTAATGCATACGTTGCTTAAGTTCATAAAGAAAGATAAAGATATCGGACAGGGAAAGCAGCATTCAAGAACGACAGTCAACCACAAAACACAGAAACAAACACTCAAATAGACAAACGAGAAGGCAAAAGTAATAAAAAATGCAAACGACATCCAAAACACAAACGGGTTGACAATACGGCTACCGCCTTGGAACGGTCAGTGGCAACAAAGGCCACTGGGGGTTTAAACAGGCTCTAGGGTGCACCACACCTCACACTTACCCTACTATCATCCCATTAAAACACGACAGTGTAAATAAAGAAATCCCCGCCATGATCTAATCTCTGACCAACAAGGCAGCATCAATAGGCAATATAAGTAAAACACAAATATGCTCTTGTAAATATAATACAAAAAAAACAATAGCCTAGAGAGCCATAAAGAAGGTACTCAATGATTTGGCAGAAGCCAGAACAACAAGAGAATAAACCATTAAGGGCACGACAAGAAAGATCATAGACAAACATCAAACGCCACCGTTCCAATGGGCTTTATGTAGGCTTCATCATAGGGTCAACAGCCTGTCCGGTCATCGTACAATTAAAGAGGAAAGCATAGTAGCGAACTGTAAATGGGTCCACCGCCAAGCATGCAGTACGTTGCAAAATGATAGGGTCATAACCTCTTTTGATAAACATTTTAACAAGTTTAACAACGATAGTATGAAAGTGATCATGACCAAGAATCTTACGAAGTTTATAAATCACATCACCATAGAAGTCGGGTTGTGATAGTCCTTGTCGCAGAAGAGTCCTTAAAGTACTTTTATATTTGGAAAGAAGATCAGAGTTACGATAATACATTTCGCAAAGGTTTTGCAAAGGTTTACGAAGTACATGGTAACGGTAACCCTGATTGAGTAGCTTTTCAGTTATATAAAGATTACGAATATTACAGTCCTCACCTCGAGTAGAAGCTCTTGAAAAACAAATAAGTTGAGACACACACACCCGATAAGAAGTTGCTCGGGGAACTTTCCCATCCAAGTGGGGATAATAAACAATGTCAAAATTAAAATTATCTCTCTTGTCATCGATTTTGCTAATTATTTCACCATTTTCAATCGAGAGATCTAAATCAAGAAAAGAAGCGTTATTATCAGATGTATGAGCTTTGTTAAGCTGAAGTTCTTTAGGATAAATATTAATAACCATAGTTGGAAAGAAAGGGTTGTCAATGTTCAATATGTCATCCAGATACCGAGAGGAGTCATTAAAGGCTTCAAAAACATCTGCCTGGGTATCTGGTGAAAGACTCAACATGAAATCTCTTTCATAGCAAAATAAAAACAAATCTGCGACAAGTGGTGCACAGTTCGTACGCATAGGGATACCAACAATTTGTTTATAGACGGTGGTTCATTACCTGACGAAAATATAGTATTTAATTGGAAGACGTGTGCTTCACAAACTTCAAAGCAAGTCAACATATTATAATTGTCTAAACTGTCGTTAGTAAAAAACGCTTTAATATTATTACAGGCCAGAAATTAGTATTTTCTCTAGCGAATTCGTTTTGGAATAAGAGAAATTAGCTTGTCTTTGATAAGATGTTGTGGTAAAATTGTATATAGTGTAGAGAAATCATAATTGCTTATAGATGGAACATGACGTTTATTGAAAATTGTATTAAGAACGTCTCCTGAATTTTGTATAGACCAAAACAAATTAATCCCAGAGTTTTCATAAGTTTTATCACACTATCGTTTAACGTGATCTTTAACGGCAGTAAGACAAGAAGTTAAAAGTTTGGAAATGTTTGCTGTAGTGCAGGCACTAGAATTCGAAAGAAAAGCGGGCCTTATATGGAATTTTATCTAATTGAGGAATCCAGTACATAGTAGGCAGTTTATTTTGCTTTTCTACCCCAGCCTTGAAAGTAGTGCACCGAGTGATATGTGTGGAAACAACATCCTCCTCAGCAGAATGTACTGGAGTATACGAATTGGTGCTTCAGAGTTCCAGAGATAAAACAATGACGTAATTTAGGTGTCAAACAATACTTACATTATTAGCTGCTTTATCGGCAAGAACTAAAACAAATGTATTATGAAATTCCTGAATTCCCGATTTGAAACTACGAAAGGAAAACCTAGGTCTCGGAGGAATTAATGAGGGGTTAGTGTTATAAAAGTTAATACGTTTATCTATAATTTTAAGAATTGACTTTTTCCAAGTAGAAAGGGAGTTTGGGCCCGCATGTACTCTACGGCACCATTTTATACTAAAATCTTCATTGGGGTGGTCGATCTGGGCAGGACAGGCATTAAAATCAATAATGGAAGGTAATCTATATTTAGGACCTTTTGTTAGCAAATGCCGAATACGTTTATCAACAATATCAAAATTACCAGTGATGACATGACCTGCTGGAGCATACCAACTTTTTTATATGTCACATTTGCATTCCTTAGGAGTGTTATTTCTTATATCAAGGTCAGAAACAATTTTGTTGTAGTTGAAAATAATATTTCTAATAGGCTTTTTGTACTTATGCCAATACAATCAATACCTTTGTTAATATATAGTAGTTTTTTCATAAACCTAACTACGCTGCATACGTCTCTTAAGGTGATAAACCTAACTGCGCTGCATACGCCCCTAAGGTGATAAACCTAACTACGCTGCTCAATATGTATCCATTGCTGTTATTATTTAATGCATACGTCTCTTAAGGTCGTAAACCTAACTACGCTGCATACGTCTCTTCAGGTCGTAAACCTAACTACGCTGCATACGTCTCGTAAGGTGATAAAACTAACTACGCTGCTCAATATGTATGAATTGCTGTTATTAATTAATGCATACTTCGCTTAAATTCATAAACCTAACTATGCTGATCAGTATGTATCAATTGCTGTTATTATTTAATGCATATGTCTCTTAAGGTCATAAACCTAACTATGCAATTACAATTAATATTTAATGCACACGTCTCTGAAGACAAGTTCGGGAACAGAGCTGTCAGGCAAATACTGCATTCATTTTATATTGATATTTATCATACGAGACTGCAATATTTCGTATTTATCGTGTTCTGCCGTTTCCAAAGGCCCACTCTCATACTCTTTTAATAATATACATTTATTTCATGGGTGATTTGGGAACAGTCAAAGCTATTGTCCATCAGTATCAGGGACGACCTGAAAAACTGTTCCCCAGGTCGTCCCAGATACCGAGGGATAAACTGTTTTATTACTTAATTATCTATATAATCCGTTATTGCAAATCCGGATTCATTTGAGTTAGATATATGAAAATTAAATAATAAAAAATAATGATGTAATTATAGTTCAGTTGAATATGACAATGTAGCGCATATGGACCGTATTATTCTATGTAAATTCTGTTTAATGTAATCTGTGTCAAATTTATATATATTATTAATAATTGGGCAGAGGGTTTCACGAGGTGACAATATTTAGTTTCGGTCTGAGATATTCTACAGATTCATGTTATTTTTAAAAAGGGAATAAACGTTGCCAGGTAAACCATTCTAAGACCACCATGTTTATAGTTTTGAATGATGGTATTTATTTTTATTTTGTTTCTTGAGAAATTTGTAAAAAAGTGTTTGAAAAAATTGATTTTATTCGCTGAAGGATTTGACAATCCAGCTATTAAATGATTAAGTTTTGACAGGGCCAAACTTTTTAAAATGACAATTCTACCAATAGGAGTGAGTATTCCTTTAGACCAACTGGCAAGTACTTTTTTTCTTTCTTCTATTTTTGATTCGCAATTAATATTTACTAATGAATTTAGTCTGTTGTAAATTTCACACTTAAAACATACCACTCTACCAACAAAGATTGTATTCAGGAAATGGTTTGTTCTCGATCCAAACCGTGTGACTATTGTTTTATCACTGTTTATATTAAGGCCGGTGATTCTTGCATAACATTGTGTCATCTGCATATTGTAAAGCTAAATATTCTTTGCCATCTATACTAGTACCTTTATTATTTCGATTGGGTCTTAGTAATATCGCTAATACTTCCGCGCAAAGAATGAACAGGTAAGAAAAACAGACCTAATAAAATAATTGTTATTAGGTCTGTGGGTGAAAACACTTACTTTCTGCAAAGAAAAGAGCCATATTATAAAAAGAATGACATACTCGGTGTCATTTTAGTCGAATCTTTATGAAATCGCTCTGTAAAATACATTTCATTCAAATTTTGTATTAAGAAATTTCGTTGCTAAGCCATTTTTTCTGGTTGTCATTTCCTCCACAGACGTAATACACCTCTGATCTCTGGTTCCTCCAGGGGTTTTATATTTTAATATAAAAAACGTGGATACTCTGATGCTAATGTTTGTAAAAAGAACAACTAAAGCAGCAAGAATATCGGTAGAACCAAAGGATGCTGATTGACTTAAAATGGCGCACCAACACATGAAAGGTTATATGGCGCCTAACATGAATGAACATAATAGGTTTATCCTCCACTGACATCGATATAAAATATAGAGAACGGGGCACGAACCTTCTCACCCTAAACTGCAGAGTTGCTGCAAATTCTATAGTAGACACTCCATTTACGCTGTAGCCACTTTATAGATTTTCTGCCACTGCTCTAGTGATATGAGCGAGATGGCACCTAAAACAATGCAGGGGTCATGATGAAGAACTTTAATGAGCACGAACAAAAGTTTTTAAAATGAACATGAATTTCTTTTATTTTTTTAGGGGCGGGGTTCTACCCCTCTCCCTTCCCTCCAACGGGATCTGCTGTGGCCCCATTCTCTGCCCCGTAACCAAACGGGGACCACGAAACCACACAGGGCTACATGTATCTGGGATAAAAATATAAACTAGAGTTTGAAAGGTTTATTGCATATTATAATGTTTCTGAATTTATGTTTACAATGCTGTTGCCGGAAAGATATTACTAATACGAGTATGATAATGGACCTTTGGAAGGGCCGAGCACGACTCCTGTTATATATTCTAAAAAAGTGAGACAAAAACTGTAGGGGAACAAATCAATAAAATATATTATCACTAAAAATGTTTTTACCCCCAGTATCAACAACCATATTTTTTTGGTATTAAACAGTTACATATAAAACATTATAAAGGATGCCAGTAATACAACAGACACCTATGACCTGGGCTATTCCATTAAAACAATTTTAGAAAAATCGATAAATGAATCCCAAGGCAGCCAAAATGATTTTCAGAATGGATAGATATATTTGGTAAAATAAAATTAAAATAGATATAATGTTCAAGAAATTCGACATGTGAACTACGTTGTATGATATGTTTGATTATTGTTTATACATTAATGAGCCTTTCAGAAAAGAAGTTGTTTTAGTGAAGATATTCCTATTATATATTTATTCTCATTGTATTATACATATTTAATACCTATGGTAAGCTTGTATTAAATTTTATGTCAAGGGAACTTTCAGAATTTGCGATTAATGTTTAAATATGCGCTAGTAAATTTAAATATGAGCTATTTAACATTATAAAAATAAGTTTTTGTTTTTATTAATACAATGGATGAGTGTATAATATCAAAATAAAAATGTAAAGGTTGGTCTTGTTAATTCAATTGTGCATGTATGGGTGTGTGTTCAAATTTTAAAGTGCCTTCCATATCGTATATGTTTAAATGGAATAGCCTAACTAATACAAGATGTGTAGTATAAATGACATTCTTAATTCAAATATGGACCTTCGTAATTCATATGTAGAAGTACAAAGTAGCTTAGTTATACAAAACAGTGAAGTGATGCAAAGAAGAGAAAATAAATATGCATTATATTATATGAAATATGTCACTCTTACAGGTTTTAAAGTTTGCTCACCCACATAAAGACTATTACTAATAATTGCACTTGTCCATGCATCATATTTAAGATATACTGTTGGTGATTTATGTATAGCGAAATTAACGGTAGTGTATAAGAAGAGGTCCGTTGAAACTGCTTGAAACATACTTTGTTTTAAATGAAAACAAAATAACAGAAGTATGCAATACATGCAGCTGGCAAAAGGGAGATTTCTTAGAGCCTAAAGAAATAACTGGAGAAGCAAATATTCCTGTTACTAATTCCAAAATTAATAACATCAGAAAAAAGATTCTCAAGTATTCCAGAGCAATATACGTCCCCTACCGGGCATCGTTTTATTAACAGTGACCATGACCATGACCATAAATTGCTTTTCATATAAACCACCTACACACCCAGTTCCAGGCCAATATCTGATTCCAAAGTAATGTTATTGAACTGAAATCATTTGTTCTATTTGTAGTAACAGTGACCGTATTCCGAGTGACTCCAAATGCAATTCCAAGATTCCTGATCATATAATCTACCTACCTATACAGTTTCATTCCAATATCTCATTCCTAACTTAAGTTATTAAGCAATACCAGAAACCATTTTTCTATATTTAGTAAGTTTATTTTGTGTATTTTTTACAATTGCAACCACACTTGTTGACATATTAATGAAACAAAATGATGTGCACATCTCCTGACTTCTTTTTATCTACACACAAATTGTCATTAAATAATCTTTAGCATTTCTTTTGTTATCAAACAATCCATATATGTTGTGTATCTTTATTTATTTTTTTGCCTTAGCAACCATATCTTTGTCAAATCAATAAATAAAATAACGTGCATAATCCACTCATTACCGTCTACCAACATGCCAAGTTTCATAAAGATATTTGAAAAACTTCATCATCGCAGGATCCATATTTGTGGGACGGACGGACGGACGGACGGACGGGGGCAAGCCTAAAGTCCCCTCTGGTGACACACCGGTAGGGGACTAATAATATGCCACTGCATTTGGACATACAGCTTATAATAATTAAGAAACATAATACAGTGGAATTCAAAACACTCCAACAGTTTTTACAGCAATTTTGCGTGGTTGCAAATTAAAGTTGTATGAAAAGGGGGCATAAATCTGCCAAAATAAAAGTCATAGTTATTGGACATATGTGTGTGAAGTTATATGAACATAGGTCAAATACTAACGAGGCTGCAGGTTAAAGTTTCATGAAAAGGTGCATACTGAAATGAAAAACCGAGTTATTGGTCGTTGGTTACAATATTCTGTTTGGTAAGATGAATTAGTGTGAAGTTTCATGAACATATATCAAATACTTTTTTCAAGTTATGGGAAAGGTTATGATGCAAAGGAAAGTGTTACGGACGACGACGGACGACGACGACTGACGACAGACGACGGACAAAGTGATCCCTAAGGTCTCACACTTCTATTATCTCCCCTGCAAGCTCAAGGACCTAGAGATAAAGGAAACCAGAAAATAATTCTATTTTTTCTCCATTTAAGGCAATTTTAATTTGAAAAAGAGTTTTTTCTTTGCTTCAGGATACATCTGCAGTGTAAAATACTGATGATACAGAAAATCCCACGTTTATATGAAGTTTCATTCATAAGCATTTGACCGAAGCACCACAACTTCAGCTAGATAGTGTATACATTTGGTATTTTTCATAGGGTCACATACATATGAGCGAGGAAAGAAACAACCAGGCTAATGATTTGATTTTATTGTTTATATTACAGATCTTATCTGTCCTGAAGATATTAAACCAGCAACTTGAAGCTCATGTGTTAGAAACAGCTGTGCAGTAACCCTATGGGAAAACTAATTGTGGTGTGAGACCTGAAGCAGCACATGCAATTTGTCAACATTCACAGAGTTTGCATCGTGATGCAGGTAAGGGACCCTGATTTGGCATTTTGTTTAGAACTATTTTTGTGTCAGCATCATTTGCTCCGGCAGCTGAGGATAACTTAGATTTTATAAATAAATATTTGATGATTCTGCAAGCTACGATTGATTATGGTCACGGATAAGTCCCAATTTGGTGTGAAACGGACAACCTTCGGAAGTCCTAAAAATGGCAGACAGCAAATGCATGTAGTTGTGCCTGATGGGGAGTCTACTAGCATGCATGCTCACAGACTAATGTATATTTGCACCCATCAGTTTTTTTACTGCGTGAATCGGGAGTAATAGACGTGTCCCACCATTACTCAATGTGCATCAGGTCTGATCATCTTTCCTTGGAACCACCAGCTAACACCAGTCGCAAGAAATGCAAACTTAGCCATGTTGCAATGGTCATGGCCAGTACCAAAATTGCTTATTTTAAGGTTAGCTTTATTTCTTAGTGGGGTCGACAGACTTGATCACTGATTTGTTTTTTACCCGACCCACCTTGAGTTAATATATGTGTTTGCTGAGTTTATGCTTTGGCGTAGGATATGATTATTTTTGTATTGCAGATGTTCCCCAGATGCATGGAATGAATTCTAAAACAGTATGTTCTTCTTCTGTTGTTGTTATTTACCATTTGCAGGAGGTGGTGAGGTGGGTGGGGAAGGTTGAAGGTCGTCTAACATGCCTTTCTTATATGTTTCAGATTGATGCTGATCATCGTACTTGTTAGAGTTTGCGACACGTTTCATGTACCTTCCTCATTTGTACTTCTATGTCCTATGGCGGGTTCTGTCATATTCACTTTTCTTTTGCATACGCTTCAGAGCTGTGAATGCCTTGGTTCGAGCTGGAAAACTTACGAGCTTTGGCATTTCGTTGGGACTGGATGAATTAAAGGCTCGGATGATTGCTTCATTTTTGTTTGTTGTGCTCTGGAACCTAGTCGTCCTCTTTAAACAGTCATCTCCAAGCCTCACTGATAATATCGCCTTTCTTAACAGTTTTCTGTCCTCAATCGACATGTCAAAATATTTTGCATTTCCAGAAATAAAGTCCATCTTCCTGTTGAATGGGGGATAAACAGAGCAGTTAAATAATGTTTTGTGCACGTTTCGCCGCACTGACCAGATCTCTGTACATACTCTGTGGCAGATGTCTCGTGCAAAGCGCACGTGCAAGTAACAACGACCTTTTTTGGTATGCGTCATAAACATGTCATCACTGAAGTGGATGTGGGCCGGGTACACAGTCGCTTTGACAGATGAGTTGTATCTGCAAGCCTTTCCACAACAACGTCTATTCCAAATTCAATCTGAGCATCTATGATTCCTCGGTGTGCCTGACTGTCGCCATCGGGTGTTAGTTTATCGATCAGTAGAGGTGCGTGCGTGCATGCGTGCTTGCGTGCGTGCGTGCGTTCGTTTGTGCGTGCGTGTGTTTGCGCGTGTGAGTGTGCGTGTGTGCGTGTATATGTGTATGTTTCTATGTGTGTGTGGGTGAGATGGGAAAGTTGCCGTCGTATTTTATCGGTATATAATTGTAGAAGTGTGCGTGTCGCAAGATGACCCTAGTGGTTGGGATTAACTCAGGAAAGAATCAATGACGTTGAATTCATTTACATAAGTTTAATGCAACTATTAAAATATGTTAAATATATATACAATTATAAAGAAAAACAAGCGAATACACAGATGAAATACGAAAAAGACTATTCTCATGAACGTTTAAGACGTTCGTAGTATTATCACAAATACTGACTGTGTCGACCGACTATATATGACGCTAAAATGTTGTTACAGTTACAACAATGTTGATGATCACAAACGTTACAAAGAATGATGCGCGATTCCAATGATGGGTGATTGTCATCAAAAGCCTTCTATAATATACCGTGAGCCATACACTTTTTTGTTACCATCTCAAGGGACAAATTCTTACTAGCACCATGTTATTGAGTACCTTGTAGAGAAACAAAAAATCCATGATAGCAGTGTGAACAGGGTAGCTGATTCCTGTTATTAGAGTTAGCTCCCCATAACGGGGGTCACATATTTACATAGAGTTATGTAGGAACGTCAATAAACATATTTTTTGAAACTACAAGACCTAGAGGTGTAATAAGCTACATGTAGCTTAAGATTACTGTCCTGTACCAAATAATTTAAATGGTGTCCCTTGAATCAAGCCTGGAATCAAATTTGGCCCTGTCCCTGTGGTCACATTATAACATTGCATTATATAGGAAACATATTCAAACAGCTTCTCTGATACTTCAAAGGCTAAATAATAGTTCGCATGTACCATAAGCTTATGATCCTGTACCTAGTTTGTTCAAATGGCGACAATGGGGTCGGCAAATACGGGGTCACAGTTTTACAGATTGATATAAAGAAATTGTTGCTGTTTCTTAAAACATGAGAGCACTTTGAGACAAGGCGAGTGGGTCTCTTGTTTATGTCCTTGAAGATGTACACTTTTCATAAAATCACTTCAAAAGTTTTAAGCGAACTGAAATATATAGAGAATGTGACTTTTGTTAAGGTATTCCATTATGAAGACAACCATGTTTACAAATCGCATATTGAATTAATTCACGAACTAAATCACAAAATAGACCACTGCATTTTCGACAAATTGCAAAAAAAGACAGAAAGAAAAAGAAAAGGCATTTTACGGTTTAACTGTTGATTTTTATGTGTTTGTTATACAAATTTAAAAGTAACCCGCCAAATTACGACAAAATTACACTAAATAGTTTATCAAAACTCAATCCAGGTGTTCATCTCATATAATAATGCATATGTGTCGCTTAAAGGTATATGTTTATTCATGTGTTTTTGTAATATCCGTAATTGAATAAGTTTAAAATGAATTATTTTTGTTGTTTTTTGTCTGGCTGGTTAAAGGTTTTTATATTGTATCTATAGAGTTTTGATTCTCAAACGATGTAAGTTATGTATATACCTCGTGGTCAGTAGGTTTAGAAACGATGTACATATGTTGTAAAATGTGGCTGTTGTTGGCGGGATAGCTATTTTAACTGCAGTAGCACCTATAGCTTTTAGAGTAAACATCAGTAAACTAACCGTGATCACTAAATGTAATCTATCTCGATGCACTGGGTACCGATTCTTATCTGGAAGCGTTTATATTTTATATCTTATATGTATGTTATATTGTCATATTAAGTTATATTATTTCAATCAGATAATATGTACTGAGTATTCTTAATTGTCCTGTTTTATCCCAAGGCATTAATTCCCAAGTTTATCAAAACAGCAATGAGTTGGCCTTATATAAGGCTTGCAGGCATATTGCAACTCGACATACATGGAACTGATGCTAACTTGCTAGATAAGAGAGACCGTTGTGAACCCAGCTTCTTTGGATATAACCTTCAGCCGACGACATACAGCGATTAACGCGAGAACCTCAAGGACAAGGTACGTGTACTTCCTCTGTTCAGGAGTTATTTAATCGGTTGCCGGAAAGTTCGTCTAAAGTTAAACAGATAGGTGACTATCTAACTTTGAAGTCAAAACAAGATCCCCCAAACGTCACCATGGGGGATTTCTAACTGAGGCTGAGAGAAGGATCTAAGCCCAAGCTGGACAGCGTGTCTCCTGCCCAGTACCTAGAAGGCAGTATGCGAATACTCCTGGAGCATATTCTCACCGAAGGAATGTCAATGTCAGCTGTTATACAACATATAGAGTATCTGCTGAAAATCGGGACATTTGCTCAAGGGTTTGCCTGGCATTCAGTGCTCCAGAACGATGCTGAATTTCGGCGTCTTCAAAAAGAAAACAACCGGCCACGGAACACTGACGACACATACCTGATGCAGCTGCATTTGCGTAATCGCCAGCCTCCCCTAGAACGTCAATCGGTTCCAGGTCCAAAGAGCGCTTCCAAATCATCCAGTGGGAAAAATAAATTCGATCCCCACACAGGACAACCGAATTGTGAAATATTCAACGGAAGAAATGGTTGTAACTATACGAATTGTAGATACTCTCACGTCTGCATGTCATGCTATTCTAAAGAGCACAATGAATTCACCCATAAAATCGATCCAAAAAAGAGACAATAGGGGCGTCAATGCCGACGTCATCTCTTCAGCGCAAAATGACTGTTTGGGAAAGAGAATTAGTGGACGATGTGGACAGCGAATTTTTGTTAAATGGAATTAAGCACGGATTTTCAATCATAGACGAAGACAAAATTAACAATATCCATTAGTCATTTACAAACAATTCATTTTCTACCATTCGTGATAAAGTTTTAGTGAACAAACGGATTAATGCGGAGATAAAGGAGGGTAACTATGTAATTACTGACACGAAATCTATTGTTGTTAGCGCCCTTTCATCAATTCCAAAACCAAATGGTGATATACGTTTAATTCATGACTTGTCTAGACCTAAGGATAACAGTGTTAATGACAGTGCATCGGTTGAACATTTTAGATATCAATCTATAAATGAGGCAATTAGTATGCTTTCGCCAAATGCATACATGGCTAAGATTGACCTCTTAAACGCATACAGGTCCGTCGGTCTTGCCACATCTAATTATGCATATACCGGTCTGAAATGGCAGAATAAATACATGTATGACACTCGTTTACCATTTGGGGCCCGGAAAAGTCCTCAAATTTTCAATAGAATTACGCAGGCCGTGCGCAGAATGATGGAACGAAAGGGGTTCAAGAGTATAATTGTATATCTTGACGATATTTTGGTTATTGGACAATCTTATTGGGAATGTTTAATTGCATATCGGACGTTAATGGCTCTCCTGCGTTCACTGGGATTTAGCATAAATTATATGAAACTGGTGAACCCTTGTCAACGTTTAGTTTTTCTTGAAATCGAGCTGAACACCGCCGCCGGGACAATTGCACTCGAACAATCCAAGGCAACAAATTCATGGAATATACTCAAACAATTCTATCTAGACACTGAATTTCTCGAAAGGAGCTGGAACGGCTTACTGGTAAATTAGCGTGTGCGGCAGTCGTGATTCCATGGGGTCGGCTTTATTTACGACCGCTTTACAATGCACTCTCACAATTAAAAGCAGACACTCATAAGTGCTTAGTCATGAATCTCGCAGGCGATCTTGTATGGTGGTCGTCTAGACTGATTCTCGCTAACGAAACCAAACGAATATGGGATTTTCGGGAGGAAATCTACGCTTACACGGACAGTTGTACACTTGCCGGTGGAGCTTTCTGCAACGGCGATTGGCTTTACACAGCTTGGCTCTCGGACGAGCCGCATATTCAGTCTCAGCATATAAATACTAAAGAGTTGGCGATTATAGTGAGTGCCGTGAAACGTTGGGGCCCAATGTGGGAAAATAAACACGTTAATATTGTTACTGATAACGTCTGTGCCATGTGGAATGTAAACAATGGAACAAGTGTTAATTTGACCTTTCTTCACCTGCTAAGAGAGCTCTGTGACCTCAGCCAAAAGCTCAATTTTACAAATTCTGCGTCTGTGGTCAGATCACACGAAAACTATGTTGCAGATTCAATTTCAAGATTACATGAGAATGGTCAATTTCAACGCCTCCCAGTGTATTACCAATACCTAAACCTAAATGTATAATTCTTAATAGTCACATGTCGGTGAAAAGTATGTCTTTCATGTCATTCCAGATATGGAAATGGATACACTTGCAAGACAGTTGGACACGGAGGTTAGCCAGTTGCGCTCATTGACATTTTCCGAGAGCACCAAAAAATGCTACTCAACTCACTTACGGGTGTATACTCGCTTTTGTAACCTTATTGGATGTGATCCTACACCATTATCAACTGTGAATCTATGTCGTTACATTGCTTTCCTAGGTAGAACTAAGAAGTACAGTACGGTTACACAGTATCTAAATATCGTGCGCATCTTACATCTCGAACACGGTCTTACAAACCTTTTGGCCGACACTTTTTTCTCCAAATGCGTATTAAAGGGCTTGAAACGCAAGATTAGGGATTTTAAGCTACAGAAAAAGCCTATTACCCCTTCGCTGCTTCTTCACGTTAGATCTAAATTGAATGTTTCTAATCTTTTTGACGTCTGTTTTTGGGCCGCATGTCTCACGTGCTTCGTTGGTCTACTCAGGATAAGCAATGTGTGTGGTGGAAAAGTTTCGTCAAAAATGCATTGCATCAAGCGCAAGGATATTACATTTACACACGAAGGGTGTGTGATTAATATTCGGTCATCTAAGAATATTCAACATGCTGACAGGATATTCCAGGTCGTTCTACCAGTTATGCGATCAAACCCACTCTGTCCGACTTCCGCGCTCTTAAATTTTATTGGTAAGGCAGGCTCCCACGTGGAGTCAAATGAACTATTCGCCTAACAGCTAAATGGTAAATTTACTAGTTTAAGTCAGGTCAATTTCAGGGCAAGATTGAAACAATGCCTACCTTCCAATGTGAACTCCAGCGAGTATAGTTCGCATTCTCTAAGGCGGGAAGGTTGCAGTTATTTATTGTCCTGCGGGGTGCCTCTGGAAGCTATCAAGGCCATTGGCGATTGGAAAAGTTTAGCAGTTTTTGATTATCTCCAACCAGATTTGGGGTTTAAATTTCGCTCCGCTTCCACCGCTTTAGAGAAGGCTATTGATATTTCGATTGAGTAGTTACATGTTTATAGTCAGCTAAGTATAGGTGCGCCGTGCATTCAAATGATTTTATTTTATTTTATATTAGTAACTTCACTTCCTACCCTACTATGGATTGGATTTCAATATGTTCATATTATAAATTACGTAATAATGCATAATGTTGTGTATTCATATCACTGCTTTGTTTGCTTGCATAATGCGCATACCATATTATGTAATACTTTATTTAGTTGTAGTAATAAAGTATTAACTGCCCACGGTGTTGTTGTTTAAGTGATGTTTTGCAGAATGTAAAATAGATTTAAATGGCAACCCGTGGGTGCCTCACCTGATTAGTGGCGGGAATTACTGACCATTCTCTCAGAGGTCATATAGCTTCGAAGCACTGCCGCTTGCAGTCGCATTCATAATTGTTTCCCGTCCCGCCCACCCAGAATAATTTGATGAGTTTGGCAATCCCGTCTCGGCTCACGAGGTCAGATTTCAATATCTTCATATTATAAATTACGTAATAATGCAATCACTGCTGGATTTCAATATGTTCATATAATAAATGACGTAATAATGCATAATGTTGTGTATTTATATCACTGCTTTGTTTGCTTGCAAAATGCGCATACCATATTATGTAATACTTTTTTTAGTTGTAGTAATAAAGTATTAACTGCCCACGGTGTTGTTGTTTAATTGATTTAGCTCTCTCGATCGAAAATGGTGAAATAATTAGCAAAATCTATGACAAGAGAGATTTTGACATTGTTAATTACCCCCACTTGGATGTTCCCCGAGCAACTTCTTATGGGGTGTATGTGTCTCAACTTATTCGTTTTTCAAGAGCTTGTACTCGAGTTAAGGACTTTAATATTCGTAATCTTTGTATAACTAAAAAGCTACTCATTCAGGTTTACCGTTACCATAAACTTCGTAAAACCTTTGCAAACTTTTATTATCGTAACCCTGATCATCTTTCAAAATATAAAAGTAATTTAAGGACTTTTCTGCGACTAGGACTATCACAACCTAACTTCTATGGTGATGTGATTTATAAACTTCGTAAGATTCTTGGTCATGATCACTTTCATACTATCTTTGTTAATCTTGTTAAAACGTTTATCAAAAGAGCTTATGACCCTATCATTTAGCAACGCACTGCATGCTTGGTGGTGTACCCTTTTACAGTTCGCCACTATGTTTTCCTCTTTAATTGTACGATGACCGGACAGGCTGTGGACCTTATGATGAGGCCTACCTAAAGCCCACTGGGACTGTGGCGTTTGATGTTTGTCTATGATCTTTCTTGTCGTGCCCTTAATGGTTTATTCTCTTTTTGCTCTGGCTTCTGCCAAGTCATTGAGTACCTTCATTGTGGCTTTCTAGGCTATTGTTTTTTTGTATTATATTTACACGAGCATGTTTGTGTTTTACTTATATTGCCTATTGATGCTGCCTTGTTGGTTAGAGATTAGATCATGGCGGGGATTTCTTTATTTACACTGTCCTGTTTTAATGGGATGACAGTAGGGTAAGTGTGATGTTTGGTGCACCCTAGAACCGGTTTAAACCCCCAGTGGCCTTTGTTGTCACTGACCGTTCCAAGGCGGTAGCCCTATTGTCAACCCTTTTGTGTTTGTGATGTCGTTTGCTTTTATTATTACTTTTGCCTTCTTGTTTGTCTGTTTGCATGTTTGTTTCTGTGTTTTGTGGTTGACAGTCCTCCTTGAATGCTACTTTCCCTGTCCGATCTTTTTATATTTCTTTACACATATATCGTACAAAATATTAACAAAACTAAATGCATACAAATATATCAATAGTGGGTGGGGTAAATCGACTTCTAACTGGACAGCTGGAAGCAAAATAGAGATTTTAAACTGAATTCAGTGCTAAAAAAGAGCTTATTTACGCTTTATGTAACTCAATGAATTGTAAACTTAAGTGCATTTTTAAAAAGTACATCAATTATTATTCACACAAGCATGACATTCAAAAATGAACATCTAAAACGTATATGAAAACGCTACAATGATAACCTATTAATGTTAGATTTTTTAAAATGTAATCTATATACATTGCTCTTTTTAAAATCTGATGGTAGAATTTGTCCCTTGAGTTGGTAACAATATCGAAATTTTTGAGTCCTGGCTCAAGGCCTATACGGGTTGATGGCGCGATGATTAAGATGGCGCGATGTATATGATGACGTGATGTATAACCTCCACCAAGGTTGTGGATTTAGGTCCTCCAGTGAGGACTGATGACTGGCCCACCACGTGTCCCGGGGGTTGTTGCTACTATAATAACCTGACCTTGTTGTCCAGGTACGGGGACCGTCTCCACCGCTCTTTACGTTATGCGTTGATTCCCGCTGAATAACCGAGAGGGCTTACACACCCTTAAGGCTTAGCTCCTCTCCGGGAGGCTTATGCTGTAATAATACATACTTTTAGATGTCGGTTCATTAACATAACAATCTTATACAATTAACAGTACACAAACAATTCATTATCTAGTAAATATATGAGATTCACGCTCTAAGTATGATATTGTGCAATGTATATTCTACAATACCATGTATACTCATCGACATATATACAAGTATAGCACCTCACCGTTAAACCAACGTTAACCAATGAACCTAACATACAACGTTATCAATTTAATCTTGTATTACAATTAATGAGTTGTGCACAAATGCATATATGCATGCTTGTCCAATCAATGTTAACTTATGCACCTACTATACAACGTGATCAAATCAATAATGTTCAAATAATAATTGACTACGATAATTATATCTAATAAAATTAACTTCTGAATCATATGCTTGTTTATCAAGGTAATATTTGAGAAACATAAAAGCTAACAGGACGTAATAACATCGCCAAACAAGATGGCAACGCCCACTGAATACAAATGTGCGAAAAAAAATCATAAAATAAATACTGACCACATATTGCCTGTGAATTTCGCCGTTTCTAACTTCTGCCCAAACTAAGCAACTTTCAATCAATTCCGGTCATGACTGAGGTACAATGCTTTTTATAGCCAACGTTCCGCCCAAAACATTATTTACCATGTTCATTCCGTGTGCCCTTTAGAGAGATAGATTGTAAAATACCTATACTTTAACATTCATTAACGCACGTATAAACTTACTGAACGGCCCTGTCGTACGCCCTCTACCGACGCATAAAAATGTGCTCGCTTTTCCGTGGTACATGAAAATATCATGCAACTGGTGAATTTGTTTCAACTGAACAATGGATTAGCATGTCGACAAGTGCATACAAGAGCTATGTACGACCAATACGCTCTACTCGATATTATTTTGTGACAGGGCGATATACTAACTTAACTTTTGCTGCCGCAGATAAGATCATGTTGCATACCAATTTGAATGTTCATACAAGAGGAGTGCACCCAAGAAAAAAAAGCCCGATGGTCGTCTTTGGTGATGGGGAGGGTTCAAAATGTGCAGTCTATATCTGATATTTGTGTTAGTGGTTTTATATAAATGTATGTTTTTTTTGTTATTGCCCCCTGGGTCATGACCTTGGGGCGTGACTTTGTGGGGTAGAAGGGGTAAAAACGGGAGCTAACACGTTACCCGAATGTCTTCTTGTGTGGTTGGAAGAGGTAAATATCTGAGTTAGGTGTCTTCCTGGATACCATGTTTTGAGGGTTACAGTCTTGAGCATTAGATTAAATATTACTATGTGTAGAATTTAAGGTAAGATTTAAAGCAGTTTTGGTCTCCTCCTTTCGAAGAAAAAAGGAGACATGGGTGTTGCTTTTCCGGCGGCGGCGGCGGCGGCGGCGGCGGCGGCGACAAAGGCGTCAACATTCAAGTTTTGCGTTTAGGTCATTTTCTCACAAACTGTATGCGCTAGACATTTCAAACGTTACTTATCTTGTGTAGTACATCGCAACGTGACAGAGCAAAAGTCGAAGTGACCTTGACCCCTCAGGCAAAGGGCAGATAACTTAATAATTTCTGCCTTGAACTTTTGCACTGAGGTCAATTTCTCGCAAACTGTATGCAGTACAATTTTCAAACTTTGCTTATAGTTGTATCTTGGGTGGTACATCGTAACAGAACAAAGCAAATGTGGAAGTGACCTTCGTCCTCCAAGCAAAGGGTCGATAACCTTATAATTTTACCGTCAACTTTAAATTGGCGTATAGGTCACTTTTTCACAAACTTCAAGTTTCATCTATTAGCACTTATGACTTCTCTACACTACATACAACCATACCCCTCACCTTATCAAAGACAAGCTTATTGCTCTTATTAAAAAAAAAAATTCGCTAGGGAAAATACTACATTTTTCGCCTGTAATAATATAAAAGCGTTTTTTTACTAACGGCAGATTAGACTTTCCAAGAATTTTGTGAAGCACTCATCTTCGTATTAGATAATATTTTCGTCAGGTATGGAACGACCGTTTATAGACAAATTGTTGGTATCCCTATGGGTACGAACTGTGCACCCCTTATCGCAGATTTGTATTTATATTGCTATGAAAGAGATTTCATGTTGAGTTGTTCACCAGATACCCCGGAAGATGTTGTTGAGGCCTTTAATGACAGCTCTCGGTATCTGGATGACATATTAAACATTGACAGCCCCTTCTTTTTTACTATTTTTAATAAAATAACCCTAAATAACGTAACAAAGCTAATATTTTTGATACTAACGCTTCTTTTCTTGATTTAGATCTCTTGTTGCTCTGGCTTCTGTCAAGTCATTGAGTACCTTCTTTGTGGCTTTCTAGGCTATTGTTTTTATGTATTTATATATACACGAGCATCTTTGTGTTTTACATATATTAAAGCCTATTAATGCTGCCTTTATGGTTAGATAATAGTTCATGGCGGGGATTTCTTTATTTACACGCATTCAAGGAGGACAGTCTCGTTTTACTGGGTTGACCGTTCGAAGGCGGTAGCCCTATAGTCAACCCTTTTGTGTTTGTGATGTCTTATTTGGCCTTTTATTCATCTTTATATTTGTTCTTTGTTTTGTGTTTGTGGTTGACTGTCGTCCTTGAATTCTGCTTTTCCTGTTCGATTTTTATATCTAAATTTATGCATTAGACCTTTCAAACTTCGCTTATAGTTGTTTCTTTGGTAGTACATCACAACGTGTAAAAAAAAATGTGGATGTTACCTTCACCAACTTTAATTGTTACATTTACATCAGTTTATCATGAACTAACATTATGCACTAGATGCTTTAAACCTAGTTGATAGCTTTATATTTTGAAGACAAAACATTATATTTTGACATATAGTACATTTTGTGGACGCATGGATTTTTTTGGGGGGATTTGTTTTGGAATTTCTTTATAGAATGGCATTTTGTTCTTAAACAAATGCACCAACATGTCATCTCAGCAAACGGTAAATTCAATTGTTTTTAGTTATTAAAATAGTTACAAACGTTCATTTAAGCATCATGTAAGTCCAGCCCCCGTTAGGTGAAGACATGTGAATCCGCGGATTTCTTGTTCATACAATAAACAATGTCTCATACATGTCATATATGCTTAACTGTACGATTGTACGTCTGGGCATCTAGTATTCTTGTCTCAACGGTCAATACATATGTAAAGTGGTCTGGCGTAGGCTTCCAGGGTCTTGCCCTGGTGACTGAACTTTTTGTAAATGGCAACATGCATAATATCCAATGACGTTGGCGATTAAACTCACTCTTACTCTATCGTCGTCCCAATAAACGGGACAGCGCAATTAAAGATATCCCCGCTATTAAACGTCTGGCTCTTGCAGTTTCAGAGAAGAAGATGGTTTACGTATTTCCCTATAGAACTCTAGATAAAACATGTGACCCCTGGGACGGAACCATCAGTTTATAGCAAATACACAATATTAAACCTCTGGCTCTTGCTGCTTCAGAGAATTTTTTATTACGTTTTTCCCTATACAAGTATATGTAAAACATGTGACCTCTGGGGCAGGGCCAAATGTGACCAAGGGTCACCAGTTGAATAAACTTGGTAAAGGACAATAAGCTTATAATGAATGCAAAATATTAAACCTCTAGCTCTTGTAGTTTCAGAGAAGACGACTTTTTAATAAGACAAGTAGCGAATTATAAAATATTAATGTTCATTCTTGTGATGCAATGGTCATACTGAGAATTATTGTATCGTCAATTATATTTGTCTAGTTATACGTAATGCATACAAATGTTTAACTAGTCAAATACCTTAGTGAATACCTTTGCACCGACCATGTTCTGAAACTAGATTAATTCAATCCAACTCAGCTGATCGTCAATTGATTTCAATAACTTAATGATAAGGCAAAATTAAAACGTGCCTTTGAGATTTCACTTTTGTACATGTAATTTCACATGATAGCGGTGAACAGTTCATTTTATGTTGTTCTCTCGGATAATGCTCTCGCTACCGCAAATGCCTCCATTAAGTATCAACACTTTCCTTAAATTTTAGGAAAAACGCCATTTTGGTGAAATAATACCGACATAAACGTTACTCTAAGCAGCGAGAGGTGACTTTATTGTAGGGGAAGTTTTCTAGCACATCATTATTATAATAAAAACGCTATATTTGTTCTCTTGCTGCTCTGGCTTCCCCCATGCCATTGAGTACTTACTTTGTGGCTTTCTAGGCTTTTTTTATTTTTTATATTTTATATACATGATCATTTATGTGTTTTACTTATATTGCCAATGCTGCCTTGTTTGTCAGAGATTATAACCTGGCGGGGATATCTTTATTTAAACTGTCTTGTTTATTAGGACGACAGTAGCGTAAGCGTGATGTTTGGTGCACCCTAGAACCTGGTTTAAACCCCCAGCGGCCACTTACTTTGTCAATGACCGTTCCAATGCGTTAGCCGTATTATCAACCATTTTGTGTTTGTGGTGTCTTATTTTGCCTTTTATTCATATTTAAAGTCGTTCTGTGTTTCTGTGTATGTGTGTGGTTAATTGTCGCCCTTGAATGCTACTTTTTCTGTTCGAGTTTTACTTTTGTTGAAATAACCTATTCGAACATATGGAAACAAAGAATGGACAATATCTTTATTTACATAAATCAGATATAATCATCAATAAACACTTACTTAAACACTAACCTCGTTTTTAAATATTGGTATTTGCCCATTCCTTCTTCTGTTTAACCCGATTTTCTAGAACACATTACGTGGTCCCCCCTTAATTCCTTTAAGCGATGGGAAAGCATATATACTATATGTATACACTATATATATATTCTATATATATAGATTAGGTCAACGTGAATATTAACGTCTTCGCATTTAGATGTTGTTGAGTGCGTATGCTTATTGTAAATATTATAACGATATTGATCTATATTTTTGGTGGAAAGTGAAAAAAAAAGTACGTCGTCTTGTTCCATTTTTTTTTCTCATTTTAGAATCTATACTTAAATAACAAAAACGGTTAATCAATATGTTTTGTTATATGAATTGTTTTATTGATGTATTTTATATATGATATTAGCAGGATTTCGACAGTAAAACACGTTTAAAATCATAATTTACTGAAACGATGTGATAAACGGTTTAACATTATCTATTACATGTTTTAATTTTCAATACGTTCAGCCGAAATTAAGGTTTAATTTCATACACCAGCCAACCCCGTTTTCGCTTCTTGGAGATTTGGTTGAATGGGGTATGAAAGTTAATACTCAGACCACGTAATGATGTATCACAATTCAAAGAAAATGTTACAAAAGACACACAGTTAATCGATCAGATAACGGCACTAATACTTCATTATTCGTATAGGCACATCTCTGGTAGATCATATGCACAACAAGTACGTTATGAAATGTTGTATGCTAAAAGGTTTTACAGTAGACTCGTATTATCACATCTATACTATGAGAAAAGTCATCCCATCAACGTACTGACAATGGTGTGAATAAAACAGGATTGACCTCTCATTACACAATTTGCTCAGTTGTTAAGTATAGTATAGTGTTTCAAAATGTTCTGTGGAAGGATATCTTATACAAGATGTGCATGTTTATTTTGAGAACCAATACTTGTCTCCTGTGTGTTTCATTATAGCGTTAAGTGGTTCGCCGTATTTGATACTCCCTGACACTCTGTTAAGTGATATTCCCGACGTCAGGAGTATCCTGAACTATTAATATGTTGACGATTTTTTTATATTTGATGTTTTTATCGTCTTTATGAAAGCGTTATGAAACGATTGCTTTTAATTCGTAATACATGCCTTACATAAAAGCACCATTCATTGTCAGCTCCTACTACTATATGTTATGATTAGATTAGCAATGTTCTGAACAACTCACACAGGCAATATATATTAATTAACTAAACGATATTTGTCTTAATATCGTGGACATTGCCTTTGCGTTTTTGGTGCTTTGGATTTGATATAGGATTATTTGTTCCCGTCCAAATATTAACAGAAACACGGTCAGTATGAAATAAAAGACCCCAATGTGAATATTAACGTCGTCGCACTTAGATGTTATTGAGTACGTATATTTATTTTACATATTAATACGATATTGAACTATATATTTAGTGGTAAGAGAAAAAAAGTCCATTCTCTTGTTACATTGTTACATTTTTTTTGTCTTTTTCGAATCTATATTTTAATAACAAAAGCGGTTAATCAATATGTTTTGTTATATTGATTGTTTTGTTGGTGAATTATTTATATTCATTGGACAACTACAGTTGGCAATAACAAAGTGATAACTAATAAATTAATCGATACAAACACATAAACTTGCACATTTGCGGAAGCATTGCAAGTTCGTTGATTACGTGCATGTATTTGTCTTAGAAGAGTTCTTAAAATTCTTTCATTTTGTTTGTTGTCGAAGTTTATGATAACGGTAGCCCTGATGGAGAAACGTTTTAGTTATACAAAGGTTACCGTATTAAAGTCCTCAAAATTAAATAGAATATATAATACATTGGCGTTCTATGTGTTCATGTAAAAGATAAATGGCCATTTTCTCTGAGGTACAGGGTTTGTTTTCGTTTTAATAGTTCCGTGTTTCCGAACAACTACCCTATCACAATCAGCAGATAATGTACATACTTTACCATTGTAATCGCGTTTTTTTGCGGGTACCATAACCGTATCATCGAACTAATGTGTCAACTATACCATGCATCTGCGGGACGTAGGGTCTTTCTTAATTGCACGGCACATTTACATCATAGAATAGTATTATAAAGAATAATAATAATAGTAGTAGCAGTACATTATCAGAAGGAAAGACAGTAATAAATAGTTAAATACTAATAAGGGAGATCCTTTGGAAGCAACACACACAACCAAGAGAATAAAGTTGCAGACTCGGTATTATTGAGTCGGTTCATGAGAGTTAATGTTAGAAGCAACACCTCTCACCTACCACCGGCTCAGGACATATTTCACAATTGAAATATATTATACCTTTTCTTGTACACAACCTTACAATTACAGTATCATTTGCATTAAATAATCCACTAATGCAAATACGACTAGTATAATACAAAACCAATAGACTATACTTAATTAACATATAACTTGTTGAAATTTAATTCCAAGGAAAGTAAATAGTCTTCATTTAAACGTTGATTATATTTGTAAATACAACTGTGAATACAAATTTGGATAGTAAATATGAATATATATCTATATTTACTATGCAAATGTATCTCCACCCACTGTGTTGAACCTACTATGCTTATCTTGCCGGCTTCTTTGTGAGATGGGAACATCGTATGGACACCGCAAATGTATTTAAAGGTCGGCCTGGTGGCCCCATTTGCCTGCTGTGTCCAGTAACCCAGCTGCCTTTGGCGCGTGCTGGTATTGATATCTTTAAAGAGGTGATACATGTGTGCATGGTTCTGATTTGTTGCTTCATCTTAACAATGTTCAACATGAATCACCGGATAGGTTACATGTACACAACTTGCTTAGATTTATCAATGAGATGAGAAAAACTCATGCTGGTGTTTTATCCTCTTCCAGATTGCGTGACATCCAGCTTTCTGGTTCTAACAGATTCCCAATGTAGCATTCCTGATGTTTCATTGAAATTTCCTTTCTCCAGTGAGAAATGCTGCTCTATTCATCCGATAGTGGGTGTTTGTAGTTTGCCAGCCTGACATTGTAACTAGCCCTAGTTTCAGTGAGCTTGTTGTATAGCTAACCATCAGCCGCGATGCTGCCTGTTCACTGGCTTCTATCGACTTTTAGCCAGTCTTCACATCAGTCCTTCTATACGCTCTGTCATCAGCTTTCATCTGCTATTATGCGTGCAATGCCTTAATATAACAAGTGAACAATCCTGCTCCTAAAGAAACAAGGCACACAGGGACTTAGCTGTCGTTTTTAAGTTGTACATGTTAGGCTAAGTAAGTGAACACTGCAGATTCAAAGTTGCTAGGGGATGTTGGGGAGATTTCTTGTTTAACAATAGACATAAAATAGTGCATTCGGATGGAATTAAAAGACCGTTAAAACAAAAAATAAATATTTTGGATCAAACAAACCCTCCATCCAACTTACCCCATTCGATTCAGTTTGAAATGTATCTTTGGCGTCTTGTATATCTGAGAAAAATATTGTAGAAACAGGCCTTCAGTGCCTACAATCAGCGACCCCACTAGTACTAGCCTAAGTGGAGCAAGGAATGCATGTACGGAGGCATTTCATTTCTACCTACTTAATCACAGCCGTAAATACATCTGCACCGACACTATGTTGACGACATTACAAATTAAATACACCGGCGTTTTATTTATTTTAGATACCATACTATTTAAGTGGCAAAGAGTATAGATACCGTATAGTGATATATTGTTATTAAGGGGCAAAACCAGCAGCGGAACATAAGTTGAACAGGGTGTCTTTGCACTAAATAGTTAGTGTATGGTGATATTATGAGTCTTCCTTTACATTAACGTAGCTTTGATATCTAATCGTTATTCTTACCTGGTCGAGTTGTCTTGACATATTAAGAAGTAGGAGAAATATATTCAATGTATCGGGATTAATTTGATACATGTAGTACATGATATAAAGTGTGCACTTATCTCCCTGTACAATGTATTTATGTGTGTGGTATAACGTAGCTTTGAACAATCGTACAGTCGTATCTCTATGCTCGACCTTATACTAATGACACACTGGAATGTCACGCCTACCGTAGGCACATGACATTATTCCACACCAGTTACTATACAGACAAAGTTTTTTATTACTTTTGCCTTCTCGTTGTTCTGTTTGCGTGTTTGTGTTTGCGTTTTGTGGTTAACTGAATGCTGCTTTTCATGTCCGATATTTTTATCTTTCTTTATATAAAGTCATATGGGTGCATGCTATACAATATGTCTGAATATACAACTGAATGTTGTCCAGGTGCATACCATCAGAACAAAACGTTGCTATTGGCGATTGAACAATCGGCTTACACCTTGCAGTTAGTGTGGTATTTTTAAACTACTTTTGTCCCAGATGAAGACTTTGAAAAAATGTATAAATGACTATATGTGATACTCCAAAAACATTCATCGTGTTCAGTTTATGTTTGTTTTCGCGACGAAGCATTTTCGTTCTTCTGTTTGCTTTTTCCGCCTTTCTAAGACTTCCCGACGATACAAGAGTAAGCCAGTGTTTGGTTACAACTTGCGTTGCGTTGATATGTCTGTGTTACCACACATTTTGTTCTCGCATCCGATGTTGCTGTCTGACAATCATTTTAAAATTACATTGAGGTTTTCTTATGGTGTGTTCAGCTCACCTGAGAGGAAGGCTCAAATATTTTTACCCATAACTGGCTTGAACAGTTTCGACCAAATTTCACAAAGACGACGCAGAGGTCATTGCCTTTCAAGTTTGTTAAATTTTAAATTGTCAAAGTGACATACAGGATGGCCGCCGCTATCATAAGCCATCGAACCTTAAAACAAATTCTACTCAAGAACCGCAAAACCAATTTCGACAGTTTATCTTTATTAATGATTGTCAACGCATAGCCTATCAATTGCGATCAAATGAAGTCTCCGTGTACAAAACTGGCCGTGCCCTGGGGGTCCAAATTGTGTATGTTGTTGTTACTAAATATGGAAAAAATGTTTCGCCCTATAGATATTGTTAGAAATGATAGTGTGAAGATGTAGCTGATATAGACAGAAATCGTTGGATTTCGTTTGATGTCTCAGGGATTAAGGTCAAACTCACTGTTACTAAAAATAGAAAAATGGATTCCACTCAGTAATGTGTGTTAGGAATGAGATATTGCGACGAAATTTTCTGTGTTGGCAGATTATATGGAAAATAACCTTGCATATGAGGTCACTGGAATCTAGGTCTATATCACTGTTACTAAAAGTAAAACACTGCTTTTCACTCAGTACATTTTCCCCCGAGCAACTTCTTACGGGGTGTATGTGTCTCAACTTATTTATTTCTAGAGCTTGTACTCGAGTTGAGGACTTTAATATTCGTAATCTTTGTATCACTAAAAAGTTACTCAATCGGGGTTACCGTTACCATTAACTTCGTAAAACCTCTGCACAATTTTATTATCGTAACCCTGATCTTCTTTCCAAATATAAAAATAATTTAAGGACTCTTCTGCGACAAGGACTATCACAACCTGACTTCTATGGTGATTTGATTTATAAACTTCGTAAGATTCTTGGTCATGATCACTTTCATACTATCTTTGTTAAACTTGTTAAAAAGTTTATCAAAAGAGGTTATGACCCTGTCATTTTGTAACGTACTGCATGCATGGTGGTGGACCCTTTTACAGTTCGCCACTATGCTTTCCTCTTTAATTGTACGATGACCGGACAGGCTGTGGACCCTATGATGACGCCTATCTAAAGCGCATTGGGACGGTGGCGTTTGATGATTGTCTATGATCTTTCTTGTCGTGCCCTTAATGGTTTATTCTTTTACTTCTCTGGCTTCTGCCAAGTCATTGAGTACCTTCATTGTGGCTTTCTAGGCTATTGTTTTTTTTGTATTATATTTACACGAGCATATTTGTGTTTTACTTATATTGTCTATTGATGCTGCCTTGTTGGTTAGAGATTAGATCATAACGGGGATTTCTTTATTTACACTGTCCTGTTTTAATGGGATGACAGTAGGGTAAGTGTGAGATTTGGTGCATCCTAGAACCGGGTTAAACCCCCAGTGGCCTACTTTGCCACTGACCGTTCCAACGCGGTAGCCCTGTTGTCAACCCTTTTGTGTTTGTGATGTCGTTTGCATTTATTATTGCTTTTGCCTTCTTGTTTGTATGTTTGCGTGTTTGTTTCTGTGTTTTGTGGTTGACTGTCCTCCTTGAATGCTACTTTCCCTGTCCGATCTTTTTATATTTCTTGTTAGGAATTGTGTGACGATACTTGTGTTATGTAGGTAGCGTATACGGAAAGGAAGCTCAGGATTGTAGATGTGGTCACTGTTGTCTTGGTCCAGTTCGCTGTTTCTAAAGTAGAAAAAGTGTTTTACTCAATAACTTCTGTTAAGAATGAGATTTTACGAAGAAACTTGCTTTAAATGTAACTCTATTTTGGAAGGAAGTTTGTGATTGCATTTCAGGTAACTGGGTCAAGGTCAACTTAAAATAGAAAAAAATAGCATCCGCTCAATAACGTCAGTTTCACAAGATATTGGAATGAAACTTGCTGTGTAGGTACATGTAGCTTGACCTGGTCAATCAGATAGGCTTCACATGCACAGTTTGCTTAGATTGGTCAATGAGATGAGAAAGAACCCTTTCTTGTGTTTTATCCTCTTCCTGATGGCTTGCAATTCAGCTTTCTGGTTCTAATATCGTTCCATTGTAGCATTTTTGATGTTTCATTGACATGTCATTTCTGCAGCGAGAACTTCTACTCTATTCACCAATATTTGCCGCTAGTGTGCTTTTGTCGCTTGCCAGCCTGGCATTGTTACTCGTCCTAGTTTCAGTGTGCTTGTTGTAATGCTAGCCATCGGCCACGATGCTGCCTGTTATACATATTCCCAATTATAAATACATCTGCACCGACACCGACATTACAAATTAAATACACAGGCGTTTTATTTATTTTAGATACCATACTATTTAAGTGGCAAATATTATAGATACCGTATAGTGATACAGTGAAACACGGTTGACCTTGGCGTCACGGTTGACCTTGGAAAGCAAAAGGTCGCGTTAATATGACAAAGGTTTCAATAAAAGTTTTGTTTGTTTGAAACAGATAGAAGTCGAGCTTGTGTTACTATAAATATATTTTAATGTATACTTCTTGAGGTTCATTACAGTTCATGTTACACTTCCTGTGTAGTTGGTAAATAGTTGGTGTTAGAGGGGTAAATATCTGATTTAGGTGTCTTCCTGCTCCATTGTTTTAAGGGGAAAATGAGAAATAGGTGTTGCTTTTCCCGCGGCGCCGGCGGCGAAGGCAAAGGCGTCAACGTTCAGGTTTTGCGTTTAGGTCATTTTCACACAAACTGTTTACGCTAGACCTTTCAAACATTGCTTATAACATCTTGGGTGGTACATCACAATGTAACAAAGCAAATATGGAAGTGACCTAGACCCTCCAAGCAAGAGGCAGATAACTTAAAGGCCGAGATTGGTAGTCCAGGGTGAACTCTCGGATGATTGACAGTGATTGTAAAGAAATTACTCTCTAACCTCGTAACTGACCCCATTATCACCATATGGCTGCTACTACAGTATACATTCCTGATCCAGAATGTTTTATGGTTTGATGTGAATCAATGCCGACTCAATGAAAGGTGAACTAAACATTTTGAAAAGTGAGAAGTAGCTTAGTTGTATAGCAACGTGTACTAGTACATGATAACAGTTCAATTTCAGTTGCAAAGTTAATAAAGCAAACATGAGTTTGCAAGATATTACAAATATAAGAGTTGGTGAAAATGATGTGAAAGGAATTACAAAACGGAAAAGACTAAGTAATGGAAATATCAAACAGTATGTTGTTTTTCCAAATGACTCAGTAAAACTTGCATTCGAAGAAAAATTGGAAAAATTTAAAAAAGAGCATCAATTGAAAACATAAAATATATTTTTGAATATTTTATGAAAAGTGAACCAAGTAAACAGACATCTGTAAAGGAAATGGATTCATCAAAAAGAGAACTGCTTCCTAATAACTCCAAAAATGGAATGTTTATTTGTGAATATAAATGCATATTTGAATTGATTGACAAATTATCTGATCATCAGGAGATATGTGAACAACGTGAACAGCCATCAACCTTAGTACAATCAGGACATGTGGCATAACTACAGTGGCAATGTTCAAATGGACACACTGTAAAATGGAGTCTATCTAGCATTACACGAATACTTATCGGATTATGATGGCTTATTTATGCTCTAGTATTTCACAGATCCAGCATGAAAGATTTTCTGAATTCGCTGACTTTGGCATACTGATAGATCACTTTAGATTGCAATCAGCCCTTACATTTTTGCCATAATCAGTGTTTTAGTCAAAGAATCTGTTCAATTCTCACTTCTAGATGAAGTGCAGTTGTCCAAAGACAACAAAGAGGACGGGATTTCGGTAATGACAGACGCACGACATCACTGTCGTAAAAATAGTTTCCACACGGATCATGTGGCACTGGGAATCCACTCTCATAAAGTGATAAATATTCAACACATAACAAAACATGAATAAAGATGCACACAAAAACATGAAACCATTGGATCTGAACACATATATACAGAATTTGAAAGACAAAATATGAAAGTTAGTGTTCATCTCATGACAGGAACCTTTCTGTAAATAAAACAATCCGTTCTAAAAACGATGTGAACAGTTGTAATGAAAAGTGGCATGCCACAGAACCTCTGTCAAAAGGCATGAACAAGATTTCATGAGGGGCTCGTAAAAATATTGGTGTAACTTGGCGCCCAGAATTATCAGACAAAACAGCTCGTGTAAGAAACCATTTATACTATTCAATAGAGAATTGTAGAGAAAATCCAGCAGTTTTACGAGAACTTATAGATAACTGCATTCCTCATTTCCAAAACAATCACCAGTCCTGTCCACTAGATTCACAGTGTAAAACTGCTGGGTATATTCCTGACTTCAAAATTGTACGTGAGCCAGTTGCTGTAAGAAGAAATATAAAAAGATTGGACAGGGAAAGTATCATTCAAAAAGGACAGGCAACCACAAAACACAGAAACGAATACGCAAACAGACAAACAAGAAGGCAAAAGCAATAATAAATGCAAACGACATCACAAACACAAAAGGGTTGACAATAGGGCTACCGCCTTGGAACGGTCAGTGGTAAAGTAGGCCACTGGAGGTTTAAACCGGTTCTAGGGTGCACCAAACCACCTCACACTTACCCTACTGTCATCCCATTTAAACAGGACAGTGTAAATAAAGACATCTCCGCCACTTTACACATGTCTTAATCTAGAGAACATACAAAGACAAGGATTAGAACTATTTCTATTTTAAGCAAAGTTCTAGCCCTTTTTCAGATTTAGAATTTTTCATTTATATAGATTTTCAGTTATATTTTCGTAAATACTTATCACAAGTCAATGAAATTGTACACATATCTTTAGTACCATCTAGGGAACATACAAAGACAAGAATTGTAACTCTATTTTATTTTTAAGCACAGTCATAGCCCCTTTTCGGATGTTTATGCTCCCCAAAGGGAGCGCATGTAGTCGCCGCTTTGTCCGTCCGTCCGGTATCTTGTCCGGAGCATAAATGAGATATAGGGTCCTATAGAAACCACAGCGTCCGAGCGCAATGGCATCGTAGGTCCACACTGTACTGCAAACAAGGACTTGAAAATACAGTGAAAGAGACAAAAAACAACAGAAATGGTGGTGAAGACAGGGTTACCGACTTGGAACGGTCAGTAGGCAATAAGGCCGAATGGTTAGCTTGAATCGATTTTATATGCTCACAAACCTCGCTATTATCCTGTCTTCAACGCCCAAATAGACAAGACAGTGTAAACAAAACTACATCCCATCAAAAGGAATTCTCTAACAATAAAGTCCACATCCTGAGAAACTAACTAAAGAAACACATACAAAATAATAAACATCCCAGGATGTATCCAGAATCGTACTGAACAACCATAGTAGTTGCCGCTAAAGGGAAAACCAATCTAAGGTACGATCAGACAACCCGAGGGACGAAAGCTCATGCACCCATCTCCCTTAGTTGGGGTTTCAGTAGGTACAATCATAGAGTCCCAAGAGGTAGTCCAGTCATCGCACAAGTGAAAAGTGAAGCGTAATGACTAACTGTAGAGGGGTCAATCACTAAACATTCAGTGCGTTGTAAACCCAAAGGGTTATATCATTTTCTGACGAACTTCCTGATTAAATTTGTAAAGCGGTCAGGAAACACGTCAGACCCCTTTAACTTTCGAAGTTTATAGACCACATATCCATAAAATGAGGGTTGTGATATGCCTAGTCGCAGAAGTGTCTTAAGGTTGGTGTTGTACTTTTCCAGCAGGCCCTCGTTACGGCGGTAGAATTTAGAGAAAGATCTACGTAGTTTGTGATAACGAAAAACCCTGCTGAAGAAGTTTACTTGTAATAACTTGATTTCGATCATTGAAGTCTATAACATCATTACGTGCCCTAGCAAATTGAATGAGCTGGGAGATATACACCACGTATGAGGTAGCATGAGGTACATCTCCATCCAGGTGTGGATAGTTAACGATGTTAAAATTGAAATCATCTCTCTTATCATAAATTTTAGTATGAATACAATCATTTGAAATCGAGAGATGAAGATCGAGAAATGCTGCTACTGTATCCGAACTGTTGGCTTTATTCAACGTGAGCTCTGGTGGATAAATGTCAGTAACTATATGAGCAAAGAACGGATTATCAATATTGAGTATGTCATCAAGATACCGAGAAGTATTATTAAAGGCATCAATAATTTCACCCTGGCTAGCAGGTGACAAACATAAAATCTCTTTCATAGCAGTACAAAAACAAATCTGCAACAAGTGGCGCACAGTTAGTACCTATAGGAATACCAACAACCTGGCGGTAAATAGTTTAACCGTATATTATAAAGATGTTATCCAGAAGAAAAGATAAGGCTCTACAAACATCAGTACAAGTCCACATATTATACTTATCAATGGGGGCGTTAGTAAAGAAAGCCCTGACATTATTACAAACTCCAAAACTATTAAAAGAAATGTAATGAAACATGGAACAACGATAAAGGGTAATGAGAGGAAGTGCAGTGCATAATAATCGTAACTCTACCTTAAGTATTAACAAAATTATCTCCCCTTTACACTTCAAATGTTAACATATTATATGGTATGTTTGTCCGGAGCTCCAAAATTACTAAATAAAAACTAATAAAACTTGAAATAATAATAAAGGGCAATTAGAGGAAGTGCAGAGCGTAAGAATCATAATTCTATCTTAAGTACTGACAGAATTATCTCCCCTTTACACTTCACATTTTAAGTTATGTAAGACTTCATCAATTTCTACGCTCCCTTGCATTATATAAGACCTGCTTTCAACGGATACTTATTATGTTGAAAGTTTTAACAACTGTTGCTTTGTATACTTAAGCTTGGAATAAAGAATTCATTACAAAACCACTAGTTATAAAACTAGAATCGATCTTGCAACACTTAGCTGGAATGAGCATGACCTTTTACATCCAGATATAACCGACAGAAAATAGAGCACAACAGACGTACTCTTGGTAAGAAGGCTTACAAGAAAACAACATACACTTTTGTGACAGATATATGGACACTCATAATTAGTGTGAAGGAAGATGGACAAGAAACTCTTGGTGTTAATATAGAAGATCTAAATATTGATGACACTGATCACTATGATGAAGAATTTAATTATATACAATGTTCATCATTACATTAACAATTAACATGACATGACATGTAGATATATATCCAGTATTCACGCCAGATATATCTAGACTAGATTCCGTATTCAAATTTAAATTTAGTAAAAAGCATTTCAATGATATACATGTACATGTAATAACATTGACTTATTACTGATTGCTAACATACATTTGTTAAAACAGTTACTTTTTGCGTTATCGTCTGTTCATATATAATAAGTGCATATTTTGAATATGTGTTATAATATACATTAGCTAATTCATATTCTATCACTTAGTAAGCGTAACAAGAATAGTAATTACGTGAATATAACATGACTCTGTATGGCTTATGCCAGACGACAACATATTATAAATGTCAATTTATGTTTTCTACTTGTATATATGTCACTAGTTCCTTGTATTTTGTTTCGGCAAGAAATAGTAATATGTAAACAGTTTATATTTGTGTCTGTATATGTACGTGTTTGTTAATATTAAGACTCACATGCTTGTATATAGGTAGTGTGTATATGTGCACGCGCGTGTGTGCAGGTATGTATGTGCATAAGTATGTATTGTATGCATGTGCATATGTGCGTGCGTACGTACGTACGCGTGCGTACGTGTGTGTATACCAATCAAACATATAATTATAGTACTATAGTTACTTTATACATTGATCTTATGTCATTATTCTTTTCTCTCTCCATTTGAAAGTTAATTAATTTGTTAATGCTTACCATTGCATATGTGTATATGTATGGAAATCTCGAAAGAGCGTATGAAGTGCCTATCTATCTGTAAGCTGACTGCAAAATAAATCCAGGTGATTTGACATTTATTTTATTTCACATAATGTTATTCAATGTAAAGTATTGTTACCAGCTGAGAAAGTATGTATTATGGTAATAATTAATAATATGGGTGCATTAATATCAAAGGTCATATGCTGATAATATTTCATCCAGATTAGAGGACCAGTACTCTATGTGTGATGTCTATCAGAGAGTAAGTGGTCTGGTGTAAGATGATGTAAAAAGTCAGAAGTATGTGAGAAAGCATGAAATAAAATAAAAATTAATCATATAGCATTATTAAAGTTGTATTTGTGCATTGATAATTAAAGTCGATGGTGTATCTTTGAAGAATAGTTGCCTTTCATACATCACCAACTGAAAGTCTATATGTTGAAGCTAATGAAACATCACTGTCTCATAGACGGGACAAATTATCTCTTCAATACGCCATTAAATTAAAGTCTAACCCTTCAAACCCAACTTTCGATAATGTTTTTAATCCTAGTTGTGAACCGCTTTTTGATCGAAAACCGAAGGCCATTGGACCTTTTGGTTTTCGTATTAAACCAAAATTAAGAGACACTGAAATCGACCTAAATTTGATTGCCAAGTACAAAGGACCACAAATTCCACCGTGGACTTTGGAAACACCAACAATTATTTTTGATCTTTGTAATAATAACAAATCAAGTACAGACCCTACTCTCTTTCAAAGCAAATTTAATGAAATTAAATCGAAATACAGTAGCTTTCAACATATATACACAGATGGCTCTAAAGATGGAGATCATGTAGCTGCAGAAGCTGTTGTTCACAAACACAGCATAAAGAGCCGCCTGCCTGACAAGGCCTCTATCTTTTCAGCTGAACTTAAGGCAATTGAACTTGCCTTAAATTATATTCAGGAATCTGATGATGACCATTTTGTAATCTTTTCAGATTCCCTTTCATCTCTTCAAGCACTGGGTAATATGAAACATGATAACCCAGTTGTGCTTCAACTTTTAGAAAAGTACAATTCTCTTATAATTGATAATGCTATTATTTTCTGCTGGCTTCCAAGCCATGTAGGAATACGTGGTAATGATAGAGCTGAAAGTGCTGCTAAGGCAGCATTATATTTACATATATCTAATACCAAATTGCCTTATACTGATTTTAAAAGTTGTATTAAAACATATATTCGTAACTCTTGGCAAACCGCTTGGGATTTGTCCATTAACAATAAACTCCATTCAATTAAACCGTTACTCGGAGAATGGCGTTCTTCTAGTAGACCCGTTCGTCGAGAGAAAGTTATCTTAGCCCGGTGCAGGATAGGGCATACACGTTATACTCATTCATATTTATTACAAGGTGAGCAATTACCAGAATGTATACCCTGCTTTGCACCGTTAACGGTCAAACACATCTTATTGGAATGTGTAGACTTTGATCCTATGCGTCAAAGGTACTACAATGTTAATGCTATGAAAGAGTTATTTGATACTGTAGATTTTAGTCTTGTTTTAGATTTCCTAAAAGAGATCAGACTATATAAATCATTATAATGTGTTCTTATATATAATTACTTGTTTATATGCCCGTTGACGGGCATTTGTTGATTTACATACATAGTTTATATTACACCTTATCATCCCTTATTTTTTAATAGTTTTATCTTTATATATTTACACTAATTTTTAAATAATACTTCATTTTTCGTCGGTTTTTGCGCACAGTGTGACCTATTTGTGTGTCGGCGTGCCGTAAAACACCATTCATTCATTCATTTATTGAAGAATAGTTGCATGACTTTATTATATAAAATTATGTTATCAGTTCAATTTTCTGTTAGAATCTTCATTTCTCCTCCCAGATATACAGAACTAACCACAGGAATTTATACAGATGTTATCATTCAGTGGCGTGTGCTCTTAGGCCATTATAATCACAGATAATCGCAGATTAATGGCCCTAACTTGGCACGTGTTTATGATCAGTGCCAATCACCTGAAAGTTCCCCTGGACTACCAATCTCGGCCTTTAATAATATTTACGTTCAACTTTTGAGTTTAGGTACATTTTTCACAAACAGTATGCACTAGACCTTTCAAACTTTGCTTATAGTTGTATCGTGTGTAGTACATTGCAATGTGACAAAGCAAATGTGGAAGTGACCTTGACCCTCCAAGCAAAGAGTAGATAACTTAATAAATTTTAGCTTCAACTTTTGCAATGGGTCACTTTCTCGGAAACTGTATGCACTACACCTTTCAACCTTTGGTTATATATAGTTATATCTTGGGTGGTACATCGCACCTCCAAGCAGAGGGCAGATAATCTTATAATTTTACCTTCAACTTTAAATTTGCGTTTAGGTCACCTTTTCACAAACTTCTAGTTTCGTCTATTAGCACTTGTGACTTCTATAGACTACCACTTCACTTCACCTTATTAAAGACACGCTTATTGCTCTTATTCAAAAAACATTCGCTAGGGAAAATACTACATTTTTGGCCTGTAATAATATTGAAGCGTTTTTTTTTACGAACGGCAGTTTAGACAATTACACTATCTGGACTTGCCAAGAAGTGTGTGAAGTATATTTTCATCATGTATGGAACAACCGTTTTTAGACAAACTGTTGGTATCCCTATGGGTACGAACTGTGCACCCCTTGTCGCAGATTTGTTTTTATATTGCTATGAAAGAGATTTCATGTTGAGTTTTCACCAGATACCTAGGAAGATGTTGTTGAGGCCTTTAATGACAAATCTCGGTATCTGGATGGCATATTAAACATTGACAACCCTTTCGTTTTTACTATTGTTAATAATATATACGCTAAAGAACTTAACAAAGCTAATATTACTGATACTAACGCTTCTTTTCTTGATTTAGATCTCTTGTTTCTCTGGCTTCTGTCAAGTCATCGAGTACCTTCTTAGTGCCTTTCTAGGCTATTTTTGTTTTGTATTTATATATACACGAGCATCTTTGTGTTCTACTTATATTGCCTATTAATGCTGTTTTGTTGGTTAGAGAATAGTTCATGGCGGGGATTTCTTTATTAACACTGTCCCGTTTTATTGGGTTGACAGTAGGGTAAGCGTGAGGTTTGGTGCACCGTATAACCTCGTTTTAACCCCAGCGACCATTTTTGCCACTAACAGTACCAAGGTGGTTGCCCTATTGTCAACCCTTTTGTGTTTGTGCTGTCTTATGTGGCCTTTTATTCATCTTTAAATGTGTTCATTGTTTCTGTGTGTTTTTGTGGTAGACGGTCGTCCTTGAATTCTGCTTTTCCTGTTCGATTTTTATAACTATATTTATGCATTAGACCTTTCAAACGTCGCTTATAGTTGATTCTTGGGTAGTACATCACAACGTGTCAAAATAATGTGGATATGACCTTCAACATCCAAGCAAATGGCAGATAAGTGTTTCATTTACATCACTTTGTTATGAACTAAAATAATGCACCAGATTCTTTAAACTTAGTTTAAAGCTTAATATTTTGAAGACAAACATTTTATTGTGTCATAGTTGTGTCTTGGGTGGTGCATTTTTTTGGACGCATGGATTTTATCTATGACCTTGAACTACTTTTTGGAGCCGATGATTTTTTTTTTGTTTTATTGCGGGGTTGGTGGGGATTTGTTTTGGATTTTTTTATAGAAAATAGAATGCCATTTTGTTCTTAAACAAATGCACTTACGTGTCATCTCATTAAACGGTCAATTCCATTGATTTTAGTTATTGAAATGTTTACAAACTTTCATTTAACCATCATGTATCTTTTATTTTTAAGTCCAGCCCCCGTTAGGTGAGACATGTGAATCCGCGGATTTCTTGTTCATACAATAGACAATGTCTTATATATGCTTAACTGTAGGAGTGTACGCCTGTGCATCTAGTATTCTTGTTTCAATGGTCAATACATGTGTAAAGTGGTCTGGCGTAGGCTTCTTGCCCTGGTGATTGGACTTTTTGTAAATGGCAACATGCATAATATCAAATTGTATGACATTGCAAGAGGAGTGCACTGACCAAAACAAATGCCACTAATTAAACGATGCTTATGCGACAGCGAACTATCGACTTGCGGTATGTGTTGACGAACTGGTAAATCTGGACAATGATAAACGTACTGGTAAATTGATAGTTAACTATTAACAGTATATTTCTTAAACCGAATTTCTTTAAAAACTCTCTACTTTTCGCAAATATAATTTTACAATTCAACTGCTAACATCGAGTCTAATTTAAATTTCGTTTGTGCTTTCTATTAAACGATAAGGTTTTACCAATATGTCAGAGAAGTGTGTGATGTTAAGGATAGTGGCCGTTATCCGCCCTCTACCAGACTCAATGCACGACTATAGTCGAGCTGCGATACTTCTTAACACTTCACTCGCTACATATATATAAGGCACTGCTCTTTCTTTGAATTAAGACCATTCCATTTATGTATCAATTGAAAGGCGTGTTTTTGGGAAAATGACTGATCAGCGGACATTACTCGCAAAACGATCCTGGTTTACAATGGATGCAAAGGCTATTATAGTCGTGCTTAGCGGGTTAACGGTTAAAATACGATATTTCTTATTCCCGCAATTATTTAAATGCGTTTTCTTTTGTTTTAACATCGTTGGATATCTGTTTGCTCGATGTGTACTTTCAATAACAATCATGTATCATTGTAGCTGAGAGAACTGTTTGGATTTACTATTGGCTGTGCAATCTAATATTAATAATAACACCATGTTCGTTGTTAAAATAATAGAGATCTGTAACAAATGAAATACATGTTGTTTTTGTTTTTTGTTAGAACGAAACAGAAAAAATGTACATCGAATAGCAGTATATATTGTTCTGTGATTAAAGTTACATGTTGTTGTCTTTAATACACTCTCTTCGTGTATATATATATTTTCATATTTTCTGTTAATAAGACAAAAATCGAATTATAAAATATTAATGTTCATTATTGTGATGCAATGGTCATTCTAAAAAGTATTGTATCGTCAGTTATATTTGTCAATTATACGTAATTCATACAAATGTTTAACTAGTTAAAATACCTTAGTGAATACTTATTTGCACCAACCATGTTTGTGTAACTAGATTCATTCCAAACTCAGCTGATTTAATTTCCATAATTTAATGATAAAGCAACATGAAAACGTGGTTTTGAGATTACACTTTTGTAACGCACTAATGTAATTTCAATTGATAGCGGTAAACCGTTTATATTGTGTTGTTCTCTCGGCTAATGCGCTCGCTACCGCATATGCCTCTATTAAGTACGAACAATTAAGTTAAACTAGATTTTAGAACAAAAACGCCATTTGGAGAAAATAATACCGACATAAACATTACTCTAAACTGCAAGAGGTGATAGTGTTTCAAAATGTTCTGTGGTAGGAACACTCCTTTACCATTCGTTGATTGAATGATAAAAGTAAATGGATATCTTAAACAATGTGTGCATGTAGAACAAATACTTGTCTCATGTTGTTTCAATATAGCGTAAAATGGTTTGCCGTATTTGATACAAGTCACTCTGTTAAGTGGTATTCCCGACGTTAGGAGTATTATGAACTACTAATATGTTGGCGATTTTTTTATTCTATGTTTTTATTTATCGTCTTTATAAAAGCGTTATGACACGATTGCTTTTAATTCGTGATACATGCCGTTACATCAAAGCACCATGCATTGTCAGCTCCTATTACTATATGTTATGATTGTACTCTTACGTATTAATTAACTAAACGATGTCTTAATATCGTGGACATTGCCTTTGCGTTTTTGGTGCTTTGGATATGATATAGAATTATTGTCCGTCCAAATATGAACAAAAACACGGTCAACGTGGTCAATATGAAATAAACTACGCCAATGTGAATATTAAAGTCTTCGCGCTTAGATGTTGTTGAGTGCGTATGTTTTTTTTAAAATATTATTACGATATTGAACTATAATTTTGGTGGAAAGAGAAAAAGGTCCATCCCCTTGTTACATTGTTAAAAAAAAATTATTTCCTCTTTTTAGAATATATATTTAAATAACAAAAACGGTTAATCAATATGTTTTGTTATATTGATTGTTTCATTGTTGAATTATTTATATTCATTGGACAACTACAGTTGTCAGTAACAAAGTGATAACTAATAAATTAATCGATACCAACAAATAAACTTGGACATTTGCGGAAGCATTGCAAGTTTGTTGATTACGTACAGGTACTTGTATTACATGAGTTCTTAAAATTATGTCATTTTGTTGGTTGTCGAAGTTTATGATAACGGTAGCCCTGGTGGAGTAACGTTTTAGTTATACAAAGGTAACAATATTAAAGTCCTCAAAATGAAATGGAATATATAATACATTGGCGTAATATGTGTTCATCTAAATGATAAATTTACATTTTATCTGACGACGATAAGGTACAGATTATTCTTTTCGCCGAAAAATGTCCAAGTTTGCGAACAACTACTCTATCACAATCACAAGATAATGTACCTACTTTACCAATGTAATCGCGTTTTTGCGGGTACCATAACCGTATCATCGAACTAATGTGTCAAATATACAATGCAACTGCGGGTCGTAGTGTCTTCCTTAATTGAACGGCACATTTACATCATATACTATTATAACGAATAAACATAATAGTAGTAACAGTACATTATCAGAATGAAAGATCATAATAAATAGTTAAATACTGATAAGGGAGATCCTTTGGAAACAAAAAACACAGACATAATGTAGCAGACTCGGTATTATTGAATCGGTTCATGAGACTTAATGTTAGAAGCAACACCTCTCACCTACCAACGACTCAGCACATATTTCAAAATTAAAATATATTGTACCTCCTCTTGTACACAACATTACAATTACAGTATCGCTTACATTAATAAAATACAACTATGAATACAAATTTGGAGAGTAAATATGAATATATATTTATTATTACTATACAAATGTATCTTCACCCTCTGCGTTGGAACTACTATTGTATGCCGGCTTCCTTGTGAGATGGGAACATCTGATGGAAACCACAAATGTATTTAAAGGTCGACCTGGTGGCCCCATTCGCCTGCTGTGTCCAGTAACCCAACTGCCTTTGGTCGCGTGCTGGTATTGACCGATGATTTTGAAGAGATGATACATGTGTGCATGGTTCTTATTTCTTACTTTATCTTGACAATGTTTAACATAAATCATCGGATAAGTTCCACGTACACAGTTTGCTTAGATTTAGACATGAGATGAGAAAGAACCCATTCGTGTGTTTTATCCTCTTCCGGACGACGTGCAAGCCAGCTCTCTGATTCTAATATTTTTACAGTGTAGCATTTCTGATATTTCATTGAAATTTACTTTCTCCAGCGAGACATGCTGCTCAATTTACAAATTTTCGACGCTAATGCGTGTTTGTCGCTGCTTGCCAGTCTTACATTGTTACTCGTTCTTGTTGCATTGTGCTTGTTGTATAGTTACAGACCCAGTTGCGTTCAAATACCTCAAAAATGCATTCCGTTTGCATTTCGTTTGCGTTCCGTTTGCGCTCCGTTTGCATTCCGTTAGCATTTCATTTTTAAGAATGCATTTTGTAAAATGCAAATCATTTGCGTTTCTGAATGCATTTAGCGTTTATAAACGAAACTATGCGTTCATTTAAATGCACGGAACGAACGCAACATAATGTGTGCGTTTAAATGCACAAACGGAGAAAATGCATTTGCGTTCGTTCGTTCGATCAGCGTTTACCGATCGCAACATTTCTGACGATTAAACTACGCATGATATCCAGTGATGAGATTCTTACCACGAGTCGGCGACTAATGTTTGTGATCATATTGAAGAATGTGTCCTTTGCTTGACATTATTTGGTGGTTCACATTGATGTTTATTTTGTTTTCTTCTGGGTTTATGCTATTTTCATCAAGAATTTATCATACTTGACACTATATAAAATATGCCGTCTGATTTTAACAACATTATTTCAACCATTTACACAGTGTATTTCTTTATATTAAACTACTGCAACACGCACTTCGTTTAAATCGAGACTTCAATTATGTACTCAAAAGGATAATATTGAAAGTTATCCGAAATAACGAAATGCATTTGCGTTCGTTTCGTTCGTTTCGTTTCGTTCGTTTCGTTCGTTCCATTCGTTCCGTTCGTTTTCAGCGTTTAGCGTTTTAACAAATGCATTCATCGTTCGTTCTTTAAAACGCTGAACGCTGAAAAGTCCGTTCGTTTTCAGCGTTTAGCGTTTTAACAAATGCATTCATCGTTCGTTCTTTAAAACGCTGAACGCTGAAAACGAACGAAACTAACGCAACGAACGAAATGCATTTTTAAAACATGGATCTTGCAACGTTCATTCTGCGTTCGTTCTGCGCTCATTCTGCGTTCATTTCCGTTCGTTCAGCGTTCGTTCTGCATTTATATGGGGTACTTGAACGCAACTGGGTCTGTAACCATCAGCCGCGATGCTGCCTGTTCACTGCATTAGCTTTTCCCGACTTTCAGCCTTCACATCAGTCCTTTTATACGATCTGTGAACAGCTTTCAGTTACTATTATGCGTGCATTGTCTGACTATAATAAGTGAACAAGCATGCTCTTAACAAACAGGGGCTTGGCTGTCGTGTTCATGTTGTAAGGCTAAGTAAGTGAACACTGCAGATGTGAAGTTGCTAGATGATGATGGGGAGATTCCTTGTTTAAAAATAGACATAAAACATTCGGAATGTATTTGGGAATTATAAGATCGTTAAAACAAAATAAAATATATTTCGTAACAAAGAAACCCTCCATTCAACTCAACTTATCCCATTCTATTCAGTTTGCAATGTATAGTTGGCGTTTTGTATACCTGAGAAAAATATTGTAGACAAAGGCCTTCAGTGCCAAAAAATCCACTAGCAAATACATTAAAAAAGAGCATGATAATGGACCTTTGGAAACGGCCGAGAACGACACATACGAAATATTGCAGTCTCGGTTTGATTGAGACTGTGGTAGTGAAATATGCTAGCTACCGCTCACGCCCTCTAGCCCCGGGTTGAGCAGAACTCAATATTAATAAAATCAATAGTACAAAATGTTAACCGGTCTAGCCAAAGTGGAGCTAAGAATACATGTACGTAGGCATTTTTGTTCCACCTAATTAGTCCCAGCTATAAATACATCTGCACCGACACTATGGTGGCGACATTACAAATTAAATGCACCAGCGTTTTATTTATTTTAGATACCATACTATTTAAGTGGCAAAGATTATAGATAATAGTGATATGTTGTTATCAGGGGCCATTACAGCAGCCAAATATAAGTTTAACAGTGTGACATTAAGTAATTAGTCTATGGTGATAGTATAAGTCTTCCGTTACATTAATGCAGCTTTGATATATATTCATTATTCGTACTTGGTCGAGTTGTCTTAGTCCTTTGGGACCAACGAGTCCAATATAGGTGGCTTTGAAGTAGAATACCGCTTAAGCCGGTGCTAGTGGGCGTGAGAAGTGTTCCTTCTTTCATTACTTCTCATGAATAGACTCAATAAAACCGAGTTTGCTGCTTTATTCTCTTAATTGTGTTTGTTGGTCTTAAAGGATCACCTTTATCAGTATTTATTGACATATTAAGAAGTAGGAGAAATATGAATCTATGAATCGAGCAAATTAACCGCATTCTCGCGATTACTTTGTGTAGTCTTCATATAAAGTGTACAATTATTTCACTATAATAAATGAACGTATTAATGTGTGTGGTACTACAATCGTCCATTCATATCTCTATGCTCGGCTTTATACTGACGCCACACTGGAATGTCACGCCTGCCTTAGGCACATGAAATGATTCCATATCAGGTCACATTATACAGACACCAGGCCGACCAGTCCTAAACATTTTTTTTATGCTGAAAAACAAGCAAGGGAACACTACTACGTGTAGTATCATTGTTAAGAAGAATATGAAAGAAGAAAATGGAAATAGGCGAACACGATAAATATAAAAATATATACAAATTAGTGTAGTCTCGGTTTGAGACTATTCATGAACGGTAGTGACAAATGCTGACTACCATTCACGTCCTCTAGCCCCCGTGTTGAGAGCAACATTCAATGTTTAAATTGTCAGTAGAAGAAGGTTTGCATATGGCTGTGAACATGGAAACTTCAATGTGGTATTTCCATACTATTCTATGGCCATCGTGATATGGTCCCAGTTAAATATTTGGTATGTCCCGACTGGATAGAGAACCCACTACCCCACGTCCACACGCATGCGAGTCAGACGCACTACTATTTCACCTTTTAACATGTAAACATGATATGAATGTGTAGAATTGAAACACAAGGCACAAACAAACACATGCACGCACACACAGATACATATATTAAACACTCGCGTTATGTGTAGTGATTATAATTGATGAATCATCTAGTGTCCCAAATATAGTAGGAACATGTGTGCGTGTCTACGTTTGGCGGAGCTATATCTTAGGCGAAATAAGGATCATTTTCTGCTATACATATATAGCAATATTAAGTTTGTTGAATACAATCTAACAATGAGTGAAGGGTTGACACGCAACATTACTGGCAAACGTGATTATGGTAATTATAATTATGACGTATTTGGTTAAAAGAATAGTAACGTGTTTTGGTGTAGTTAGTATTTGTATAATGAAATAAGATATGCGAAGGAGCGTCCTTTCAGAGTAACAAATATAGAGAGGACCTCTCTATAGCCTATTGAATATCTCAAGTTATATGGGTGCATGCTATACAATGTCTGAATATTCAACTGCATGTTGTCCAGGTGCATCCCATCAGAGCAAAATGATGCTATTGGTGATTGAACAATCGGCTTACATCATGCAGCTGGTTTCGTATTTTATAATTACTTTTGTTCCATTTGAAGACATTTGAAAAAACTTATTTGACTAGCTGTGATACTCGCATAAGAAAGGCCAACTTCGACATCCATCGTGTTCAGTTTATGTTTATTTTCGCGACGAAGCATTTTCGTGTTTCTGTTTGCGTTTACTGTCTTTCTAAGACTTCCCGACGATACAAGTGTAAGCCATTGTTTGGTTAAAACAATGCTTGTGTTACCACAAATATCGTTCTCGCATCCGATGTTGCTGTCTGAAAATCATTTTAAAATTACAATGCGGTTTTCGTGTGATGTTGTTAGCTCACCTGGGCGGAAGTCTCAAAGTAAGATATTGTGACCGCATTTTGTCCGTCCGTCCGTCCGTTAATTTTTGCTAAAATAATTTTCCCCATAACTCGCTTGAACAATTTCGACCAAACTTTACATAGACAATGCAAAGGTCATTGGCTTAAGTTTCAAGATTGTTAGATTTAAAAGACATACAGGATGGCCGCCGCTACCATAAACTATTGAACATTAAAACAAATTCTACTGAAGGACCGCAGAAAGGATTTAGACAGTGTATATATATTATTAACTTTATATGCCTCGTCATAGGTCTATGGAGGTTACAGGCCATCCTCCATAAACCTTACAAATGTATATATAAAATGTTGCAGTAAGTCTGAAAAGACCCTTGAGCAAATCATCAAATACAAACACAATTTAAACAATGTTTCTCGGTCATAGTGGACAGTGTATATTTATAAATGATTGACAATTAATTGACTATTTATTTTGTTCAAATGAAGTCCCCTTGAACAAAAATGGCCGTTCCCTGAGAGTCCAACTTTTGTATATGGAATTGTTGATGTTACTAAATGGAAAAAATATTTTCGCTCAATAGATGTTGTTAGAAATGTGATATTTTTGAGAAACGTGTTGTGTATGTAGCTTATATAGACAGAAAGCGTAGGATTTCGTTTGATGTCACTGGGATGAAGGTCAAGCTCAATGTTACTTAAAATAGAAAAATGGATTTCGCTCAATAATTTGTGTAAGGAATAAGATATTGTGACGAAACTTGCTGTGTTGGTGTTTGGAAAGGAACTTTGCATATGAGGTCACTGAAATCTACGTCTATATCACTGTTACTGAAAGTAAAACACTGCTGTGTAGGTAGCGTATCGGGATTGTAGTTGTGGTCGCTGTGGACTAGGTCAAAGTCGCTGTTTCTAAAATAGGAGAAGTGTTTCCACTCAATAATTTCTGTTAAGAATGAGATTTTGCGAAAATACTTGCTTGGCATGCAGTTTATTTTCAAAGGAAGTGTGTGATTGCATTTGAGGTCAAGCTTATTAAAACAGAAAAACAGCTTGGGATGTTGCATTTGATGTCACTGGGGTCATGTTCAAGGTTTGCTTTACTAAACTAATAAAATGGTTTCCGGGAAACAACTATATTCAGGAATGAGATATTGTAACGAAATTTGCCAAAAATAATATCATCCTTTATTATAGCGACGCGAATTGTTTAAATAACGTAATCTAAAAAAAGAAACTTGATAGGACATGTCAGATATAGACAATAAAAGCTCACATTTGAAACCTAACCCCGAATTTAAACTTTGTTATTTGACTCCGTTCTTCTGTTTAATCCGACTTTCTAAAACACATCGGGGTTACATTATCTTGATCGCTCAGTTAACAGCATCATATCTCAATATACATGTGGACACATGTCTGGAAAATCATGTGCACAAATAGTACAGTAACAGTGTCTAATGTGGTATTTTAAACGGTTATACAGAAGGACCCCATATATCCCATCGGTACGTGTATATATTCACATAAACATTATCCCAGTTAATTGAACCTACTTGCTATGGTGTGGACATAACAGAATTAGTAATCATTAACGAAGTTTTCTCAGAGTATCAATTAAAGTGTTTCAACGTGCACGTTTAGACGACCACTCCCATCCCTGTTTATGGTAGCTTTTGGCGGGGATTTATTTATTTACACTGTCCTGTTTTAATGGGATGACAGTAGGATAAGTGTGAGGTTTGGTGAACCCTAGAACCGGTTTAAACCCCCAGTGGCCTACTTTGCCACTGACCGTTCCAAGGCGGTAGCCCTATTGTCAACCCTTTTGTGTTTGTGATGTCGTTTGCATTTATTATTACTTTTGCCTTCTTGTTTGTCTGTTTGTGTGTTTGTTTCTGTGTTTTGTGGTTGACTGTCCTCCTTGAATGCTACTTTCCCTGTCCGATCGTTTTATATTTCGTGAACGTATTGAAACGATTTCTACCTTATAACAGAGAGGTAAAAAACCTGAGATTTGCAATGTATGCTTTCAGATAGAAAATACTAGACATTTCTCGTATGAACTTTCCTTGGCTAATCTGTAGAAATACTATTGTTTTAAAACAACAATCTGCAAATGGTCTCATATTAAAGACAATCATGTTTAGAATGTACTGGTATTTTCAGAATATTCCTATGTTTGTTAAAAATGTCAAAAAAATTATTTAAATGTGTGACTATAACCTATTGTATGCTACTTGCTGTTGTTGTTGTAGTTTTGCTGAAATATAAACTGCTTCGTTTCTTGATTTAAATCTCTCTATTGAAAATGGTGAAATTATTAGCAAAATCTATGACAAGAGAGATGAATTTAATTTTGACATTGTTAATTATCTCCACTTAGATGGGAATGTTCCCCCAGGCAACTTTACAAAGCTAATATATCTGATAATAACGCTTCTTTCCTTGATTTAGATCTCTCGATTGAAAATGTCGGAATAATTAGCAAAATCTATGACAAGAGAGATGATTTTAATTTTGACATTGTCAATTATCCCCACTTGGATGGGGATGTTCCCCGAGCAACTTCTTATGGGGTGTATGAGTTTCAACTTATTCTTTTTTCAAGAGCTTATACTCGAGTTGAGGACTTTAATATTCGCAATATTTGTATAATTAAAAAGCTACTCAATCAGGGTTAACGTTACCATAAACTTCGTAAAACCTTTGCAAAATGTTCTTATTGTAACCCTGATCTTCTTTCCAAATATAAAAGAAATTTCAGGACTCTTCTGCGACAAGGACTTTCACAACCTGACTTCTATGGTGATGCGATTTATAAACTTCGTAAGATTCTTGGTCATGATCACTTTCATACTATCATTGTTAAACTTGTTAAAATTTTAAAAAGTTTATCAAAAGAGGTTATGACCCTATCATTTTGCAACGTACTGCATGCTTGGTGGTGGACCCTTTTACAGTTCGCCACTATGCTTTCCTCTTTAATTGTACGGGCTGTGGACCCTATGATTACGCTTACCTAAAGCCCATTGGGACGGTGGCGTTTGATGTTTGTCTATGATCCTTCTTGTCGTGCCCTTAATGGTTTATTCTCTTGTTGCTCTGGCTTCTGCCAAGTCATTGAGTACCTTCATTGTGGCTATCTAGGCTATTGTTGTTTTGTATTATATTTAAACGAGCATACTTGTGTTTTACTTATACTACCTATTGATGCTGCCTTGTTGGTTAGAGATTAGATCATGGCGGGGATTTCTTTATTTACACTGTCCTGTTTTAATGGGATGACAGTAGGGTAAATATGAGATTTGGTGCACCTTAAACCGGTTTAAACCCCCAGTGGCCTACTTTGCCACTGACCGTTCCAAGGCGGTAACCCTACTGTCAACCCTTTTGCTTTTGGGATGTCGTTTGTATTTATTTTTACTTTTGCCTTCTTGTTTGTCAGTTTGCGTGTTTCATTCTGTGTTTTGTGGTTGACTGTCCTCTTTGAATGCTACTTTCCCTGTCCGATATTTTTATATTTCTTCTTATGGGGTCTATGTGTTTCAATTTATCCGTTTTTCAAAAGCTTGTACTCGAGTTGAGGACTTTAATATTCGTAATCTTTTTATAACTCAAAAGCTACTCCATCAGGGTTACCGTTACCATAAACTTCGTAAAACCTTTTCAAAATTGTATTATCGTAACCCTGATCTTCTTTCCAAATATAAAAGCAATTTAAGGACTCTTCTGCGACAAGGACTATCACAACCTGACTTCTATGGTGATGTGATTTACAAACTTCGTAAGATTCTTGGTCATGATCACTTTCATACTTTCTTTGTTAAACTTGTTAAAAGGTTTATCATAAGAGGATATGACCCTACCATTTTGCAACGTACTGCATGCTTGGTAGTGGACCCTTTTACAGTTCACCACTACGCTTTCCTCTTTAATTGTACGATGACCGGACAGGCTGTGGACCCTATGATGACGCCTACCTAAAGTCCATTAGGACTGTAGATTGATGTTTGTCCGCGGTCTTGTCTTGTCGTTCCCTCAAGGGTTTATTCTCTTGTTGTTCTGGCTTCTGCCAAGTCATCGAGTACCTTCATTGTGGCTTTCTAGGCATCTTTTTCATTTATATATACACGAGCATCTATGTGTTTTACATATATTGCCTTTTAACGCTGCCTTGTTGGTTAGAGAATATTTCATGGCGGGGATTTCCTTATTTACACTTTCCCGTTTAATCGGGATGACAATAGGGTAAGTGTGAGGTTTTGTGCAACCTAAAGCCTGGTTTAAACCCCCAGTGGCCTTTTTTGGCCACTGACCGTTCCTAGGTGGAAGCCCTATTGTCAACCCTTTTGTGTTTGTGATGTCGTTTGCATTTTTTTATTACTTTTGCCCTCTCGTTTGTCTGTTTGCGTGTTTGTTTTTGTGTTTTGTTGTTGACTGTCATCATTGAATGAAAATTTCCCTGTCCGATTTTTATATCTTTATTTTGTTTTGCATAGAATTCATCATTATTCACAGCAGGTGTTTGTGACTTGTCACAAATTAAAGGGAATTATATCGTGCGGCTAGTGATATCATTATATTCTTTCTGCCTTAAAAATAGGAAGAGAAACTGAAGAATGAGGTTAGGCAGTTTTACCTTGTGTCATACGAGAATATGGCAGATTTGAGCAAGTGACCAATCACTGTCTCTTAAATCACTGCTTATAAGGGATGTGCATGTACGCATTCTCAACAAATGATTGTCCCATGTGGTATTCAAGATATCATGAAGTGGTACGTCGTAATCGATACTCTCTGTTAAGTGGTATTCCAGATATCAGGGGTTAAGAGTGTCATGGAATTATGAATTATGAATTTGGTGTTGATAGCGTGTTTGTTATAGAGTTTATCATATTCTGGCTTCTGCCAAGTCATTGAATTGTGGCTTTCTAGGCTTTTATTTCTTATATTATATATATACATGATCATTTGTATGTTTTACTTATGTTGCCTATTAATGCTGACTTGTTTGTCAGAGATTATAACCTGGCGGTGATATCTTAATTTACACTCTCCCGTTTATCGGAATGACAATAGAGCAAGAGTGCGGTTTGGTGCACCCTAGAACCTGTTTTAAACCCCCCAGCGGCTTGTTTGCCACACTGACCGTCCAAATGCGGTAGTCCTATTGTCAACACGTTTGTGTTTGTGATGTATTAGCTTGCCTTTTATTCATCTTTAAAAAAGAATATGATAATGGACCTTTGGAAACGGCCGAGCACAACACATACGCATATTATGTATTACCTAACCGATATGTGTACTTAAATCGCCTTATACTTTTGCGTGGTTTCTATTGGACCCATTGTGTGGTTTCTATAAAATCCTTTTTCTCGACAAATATGAAATGGTAATCGATCGATATGGAATACAACTACGTGCGCTCTTGACGTCTTCAGATTTAATTTACTTAGGCCATGTCATGTTTCAGTAATTACATATTTTGTGAAATATAATACAATTATATTGAGTTATATTTGTGACGGAAAGGGGAAAAATGCCCATCGCCGTGTTATATTGTCAAACATACATGTTTTACTTTAAAGTATACTCTCCAAATTCCGTATCATGTTGGACTGTAAGAGCCTATATTAAAAACTATTAATAAACATTTAATATTAATATTTTTATTGGTGACTTATTTATTTTCATTTGACAAATACACAACAAAACATGCGCATTAACTAAATTCATTGTAAGTCTCGCACAGTCGTAGTGACAGGACCAATACGACATTTCGCGGAGCAATAACAGGGCCAGTATGAATTCACGCGTAATTAATATTTTTTGTTATCCTGTTTGTCACCAATTACCATTTACAGATACAGAATTTGCCTTCCAAGATTTATCGAAATAATATACTAGGCTGAAGTTCCAGGCAAATATACACAGCAAAAATAAAAAGTACCCATTTTTCTTTCCCTTATTATATAGACAGCAAAACAGGAAATAATAAAATGATGTATATAGAATAATTAGTTCGACCACCACCAATAGTCCAAACAAAAGATTATTTTGAAAAGTTCAGTACACAATGAGTTATCCCCCTTTATCTTAAACCATTCATTTTTGGTAAAAACACATACATCTATGAACATTACCTCGATTTGTCCATGGCAATATTCTCTATACGTTGCTTTCGAAGAAATATCAAAGAAAAACACAACACCGATTGTGTAGGTAGTAGCTTTTGATTAACAAAAATCATCAAATTACCTCCCTTTAAGGATACCATAGCATCCATAATAGAGTATTGCTTGGCACAATTTGAAACTGTTTAAAGGAATATTTAGTACTTAGTGAAGTTTGTTTAAAAATCTAACATTGTTAAATTAATGCACTGTTCAAGCTGCCCTACGCCCTCAAAATCTGGCCTATAGGGATACCTGCATGAAATGGGTTACTTTCTTTTGGTGAAAATAGTTGCAGACCTATTAAAATGTTGCTGTACCTCATCAAACTGTTACTTAATATAATGTCTAGGCGATTATATTCAATAAAAAAGGGATATACACTCTATTTTATTACTCCACCCTTGTAGTGTTGAGTTGTCTCTCCTCCTCTACCATAGAATGGTATATATGCATGACTATAAGAATCTTTCATGGGTATCCGGTGAAGATAGGGAATTCCAACACGAGGTATACCGAGGGTTGAAATTCCCTATCTGAACCGAATACCCATGCTAGATTCTTTTTCTTGCATATCAGAGACACGCCGCCAGCTACTAACGTGTTGCATGTCTTCCTGCATACAGGATGTTGGCGCGCGTGAATTTTATCTTGACCCTAGGGTGAGATGGAAATATCTAGCCCCGGTAAAATGAAGGATATCCTTGTCCGGTATGCAATAATAACATATGCACCGTCTTAACAACATAGGAGAGAACTGTAACTAATGTTGTAATAACTTGTAGTTCAATCCACTTGCATATGTTTCTATGAATATTGTGATGTTGAATTGATGTATTGTAACATATCTGCAATAAAATATTATTAAACTAACAACATAGCTTTTAATAACTATAGCACGAGGAGTGATTCAGAGTTACGCAGACCATTGCAATGTTTTGTTTTATTTAAGGTTATAATCAAAATGGCACTACATTTATTCTTTAAACTCGCCAAATGTATCATGTTTATATAATATTTTATACGTATTACAATAAATTGTTAAGACTCTTACCAGCCAACATGGACATGTTAGGCAGGAAGGAGTCTCGCCTGCAATGACTGTCTAGCTCCTTTAATTTCCTTCCATATTTACCTATCAAACTTGTTCAAGATGTAAATAGCATGATAAAGGCTCCGATCAATTAGAAAATCAGCCATATCTTTCTCACATCCCATAGTCACAAACTCCAACCCTATCTATTTAATGTTTTATTTTATGAATTATATTTTCTGGGTCACAGAATAAATCGTTGACAAATAAAACACCTAGCCACGATGGATTTGAAGCTGCACATGTATGACCATAGCTTTCGCCTTTGGACGGTGCCATCAGGCAACCTCCCTATATAGTGGGACATCTGGCAGACAACGAATTTCTACTAGAAACCAAAGATCACCCGATTAAAGAGCGATACAGTAATACCATTTGCAAGGCTGTAAATGGGCAACATATACGTATATTGACAACATATTGATAAATGTGTAAGCGTTGATTGATATTGAGTGATTTTAACCTAAGTTTAAGTAATACGCTGTTGATCCTGTACAAATTAATGCGCATATGTTTTATAACGTAAACAAGCGTCTACATTAGGTTGGGGGGGGGGGGGGGGGGGGGGGTGTGTGTAAAATCCTTACCGTAATAGTAACGAATCTAATAGAGATTATCGGTTTAATATCAATGTACGAAGGATGTATATAACGACAAACGATATTGTTTATTAATTTATTTAGCATGCATAGATATATATCTGATGTAATTGGATAATAAATATAATCCTTGCCGTACCGTACGTACATCATTTGTTTAACGGTTATCACAAATAACGGTGTAATTTAATCAACTTTATTAAATAAATATCCGACATGGGGCCAATAACGACCAAGAAATTAATGACATTGAATAACGTAACAATTCAAATTGATAATTGAAAGGTGTGATAAACGCTTAGGCAGATTTCAAGTGGAATTCACAAATCCTAACACAGCAGGATACATGACTAATCAGCAATATTTATACCAATAATAAAGATTATCCTTTGCAACTCTTGTTAATCTATGGTCACATTGTCTGCAAAATATTGATTTTGATGCAATTACACTTTTTTTAATAACTGCATTCATTACATGCACATATGAAGAGTAAATAATTCGATTACCGTGATATTTAATTGAAACCTTTTATCACGAAATATTTTGGTAACAACCAAAGGCCGTTCATAAATTCGAGAGGAGAAGAAATTATTTAATTATGTACCACAGACATCTCGAGGGTTTAACGCGAAACTATTGTAATTCGTTAACGCGAAACTATTGTAATTCGCTTTCAGAAAATTTTACAGGTGAAGCAAAAAAACAAATTATTTTCATCATAAATGCGTTTAAGTACTGTATTCTCTGGCATGTAAATAGAAATGGTATTCATTTATGATTTGAGAAGAAAATAAATAATTCATGTTATTTGTATGAGATATTTAAGAAATAGTGACTTACAATATTTTTTTTTTATTTTTTTTTAAAAATCTACATGCTTCAATGAAAACTATTGGACAGTTATCTTTATTTTAAGTTTAGTAAAAGTAAAAAGCAGTTATCATTGTCTTCCTTTTACATACTTATTATTAAATATTTTCCATCTTCATTAACAGATTAAGTTAAATGAGAACTAATTTTACTTTATAATTATTTATGGGAAACTATTGTAAGAAGTCAATATTATTTTAAATAACTGATTTTTAAACATACGATGCATCTAAATATACTTAGACAATACTTGTTTTAAAGATCATTTAATGTTGTAAAGTCACACAATGTAGACACTATGAAGATAATTACACTTACATCGTATATGGAATGCAATATTTTATAATTTCTTTATAACACTAAAAATCATTTGTAAACATTACTTATGGCAAGCAGCTATTTTAGCAAACACGTTTTTAGTGGCGTTAGCTTATTGCAGGGATAGTGAACCTCTAGCTTCTTACGTCACTTACGAAATCTTGGGCAGGGAAACCCCAAACAAACT